>JBAMJV010005799.1:0-72500 GCA_037951105.1 Echinarachnius parma
AGGTTGACACGTGTGTGCCTATTTACTTTCGTTACATCAGTTGGACTACAGACAGCACATTGCATTAATAGTGACGATGTACTTTTCATGGTTCTTCAAACGGTTAATCTTTGGTTCAAACAAACCCATATAAATACGGAAATGTAATTTAGGTGAAAGTGTGCTATCTAAAATAGCTTAACATGACACCCGCAAGTGAAATAGATTTATCATTCATTCTCTTCGTACCGTTTTAGTTTGATTGCTGTACACAGTATTTTTAAAAAAATATTATTTAAAAGTTCTTAAAAATTACTTAATCTAGTAAAGCTATAAAGTATACGTATATACAATCAGACGTCGTCTATTATTATGTAATTATCAATGTCAACATATTACAGAATGGCGCCATGCTTATGGTTGAAATGGAGTATTATCATCATCGTTATCATCAATATCACCATTGCCATCACCACTACCACCACTACATAACAGAGGCATAACGTGATCGAACTGATTGGGGGGGGGGGGGGGGGGGGGGCACGCGATGATTGGGGGCACACCTAATGTATTTCGTTAATTATACATAGATTCCACCCTATTATTGTTTTGGCAAAATATTGCTAGGGGGGCACATGTCCCCCTGTGTACCCCGTATTTATGCCACTGCTTCATAATACACACTGATGTCGGTGGAGCAGGCCAGGCACATTGATTTGTCCTCAAGTAGGTATTTTTCTCCTGACAAGTCCATGGAAATTTAGGGTCGCCTTCATTACGTAATAATAATCATATACATTAGTACGCAAACATATACTGTATATATATCAGAACAGTCACGGTGTGCCATTGCCTGTTCATGTTTTAATTAAATTTCTATTTGACGATGCTCGTTGTTAAATAAATATTTGAGCATTCATTTACTTCTTTATAATGCAAACACACTGCATGGATCATTTGTTATTTTACTTTTACTTTCAACAGTTGACTTAATTTATGAAGTAGAGAACCTGATATCTACGCCGTTTTATACAAAGCCCCTGACCGTTTTGTCTAATCACAAAATTTTGTCTAATCACAAAGTATTTTCATGAGCCGATCGACAAATTTCCAAATACATATTCATTGTGTATTTTGTTTAGAGTAATGACAGTAATTTTGATACATTTCCTAAGTAAAATAAATGATCAGTGTAATAACCTTCCAGTCTTCGAATTTTAAGTTATACTTATCTCTAGAAAAAAGTTTGAAACAAAGCTACACATTGGCAAACAGGTGGGAGAAATGGATGTGAAGGGTCTACAAAGGTCTCGTCTTGTACTTATTTGATAATCATGTTTAAAGTTTGGGAGTCTCGCAGAAACCAAATTTAGGTCTCTTTTTATTTGTGATAAACGTATTCTTAAAATTATAAATAATCATCACATAGACAAGGTTCCTATACCTACAATAGATGTTTACTGAAGAGCCTTACAAGGCGAAACAGCCTGTATAAATGGGCAATTCCACGCCAAAGTGGACATTTGACCAAAAATTTTACAAGCATTTTTATGATACAAATTTGGTATCAAATCAAAGCTTAAATTCTATATTTTTGGAATTCAATGAGAAAATTTTAGTTTTACATAATTTTAGTTGTTTTTTTATAATAACTTTATAACCATAATTGAGCCCCACAAATTTGACATTTTTGTGAAAAAGTGTTTTGATCCTGTGTTTGTTTTATATTTCCCCAGTTAAGCCTAAAAAACATTATTCTGACTCCTGAGATATGACCATTTCGTAAAATAGTAAATTTGTATGATTTATTTGATTTGTTATGCTTCAATGACTTCTTATTTTCAGCCTATGAAAATGTCCTTCCGTTACCGAAAAATCAATATTTTTAATTTTGTGGCTCACATAGTTGTTAGAGAGCAGACCAATCTTCAGTGCAAAGCAAGTTCAAGTAGGCCTTCCCATTGCTAACAATTATGTTACTCAGTGTTTATTCGTTAATTAATAAATAACAAAAGAAAATGTCCTTCCGTTACCATACACATGGTAACAGATGGACAAGGTACCTCATATTACATATTATGACAAAATTTATGTTAAAAAATTGGTCTCTCATATATGAAAACCCAAATAATGAGACAATACCTGCAATGGCCAGCTATCAGTGGCGTAGCGTGGTCAGACTAGTAATTTTCTGTGTTTCAACCAATCAGATTTGTGCATTTAGAACATTTGATCTGGCTCACAATTGATTTTATCTCTTTCTGCAACAGGGCCCTTGTACCATGATGCCATTTGTCTGGATTTCTATTGTATGGGGATTAGTAGGTCTATTTAACTGTGGTGAGCCAGGGTGTGAATAGGCTCTGATCATGACTTTGAATAGGTCTTTTTTTATACAATACACCCCTATAGAATTATTGGACATGGGTGTAGGTCTAAAATAATTAAATTTTACATGAAATTTGCAAACTAAAAACAAGGCTGTAGAAAAAACAAGAAATAATATATCTCCAATTCTTTCATATGTTGTAGAAATTATATCAAGCCAAGATTTAAGCCAAAACAATTCTCAAAATTATTTCATCCACGAGGTAAAACGGAAGGTCAAAATCTAAGGTCAAAGGTTATCGTATCCAAACTCGCTCATGCATGAACACAAATGGCATAAATGGATTGCACATAACATCCCCAGTCCAATGACACCATTACAAAATAAATTGACCCAACGATTAATGGACAATGGTCATTTGAAAAATGGTGCCCATCCCATTTCTTACAAAACTCCCCCATAAGAATCGACCATAGCGCCAAAACCATTGAGCGGATTGGGCTAAAACTTAAATATTTGCGCTTTTAAAGGTTGAAATATCATACATACCAAATTTTAGCAAATTTGAAGGGGGCTGCGATGAAAATGTTCACTTTTTCTAAAGGTGATTTGACATGGAATGACCCTACTGTGTCATACCGTATCATACATTATAGTCCATTATGTCCTTCCGTTACCGAACATGTCCGCTTTGTGTGAAATAACTCAAATATATGCGGACAAATTGTAATCAAAGGACAAGTAAATTCTTCTTAACACTTCAGAGAATGAAATGTGTACCCTTAAAATATTTTGTATTATTTAATATCACAGAGTTTTAGTTAAAACTGATTTGATAACAAAACATTTTCCATTTTGGTGTCCTTCCGTTACCGACCTCATTTGTATGCATATTCAATAATGTGCGGAGATAAAAAAAAAAAAAAAATTATGGGACCTTAAAACTGTATGTTTTGGAAGTATTGTTATCAAAATAGACTGTTCTAACAACACAAGTATTTAAAAATTTCTTTCTTAAAGTTGACAATTTGTGTCTGAGTGTCCTTCCGTTACCATGGATTGACCATGAATAAGAGCCATTGGAGCATGAACTATAGTAAGAAAAAAATAGAAATGTAAATGCTTGTGATGTCCATATGTTATCTATGATACAAACTCATTTTAGACCACAAAAGAGATGTTTCCTTCTCATAAATGGTCTTTAAAATTCAAAATTAATTTTATTGTACAATTCGTATAGACTTTTCAGAGGTCCTTCCGTTACCGTCCTTCCGTTACCGAACACTGAAGTAATTAATTTCTCATAATTAATATACCAATGTAGATATTTTTCTTAAAAGGTGGTGTTATACTCTGTGAACATAAGGAAATGGACTAGTAGCCAACTTAACATGATACACCTCGTAACTTCACAGATATTGGGTCATAACTAAAAAAATTGAAAATCCATGTCCATTTTGGCGTCCTTCCGTTACCGGCCTCATTAGTGTCCATATCTAATTTACATAATGCGGTCAAAATTTTAGAAATAGTGGAAATCAAAGGTGTCCCAACAAGGATCAAAGACATGCCATTTAGAATAAAAAATCAAAAGCAGGATCCTGGAATTATTTGATTTAAGTTCCAAAATTGTGTCTGAATGTCCTTCCGTTACCGTGGAATTGCCCAAATATAAATTTACCTTACACTTATTGTACAATATGTTATGGTATATTCAGAACTCAATTTAGCAAAAACTCGACTTAACGACCTTCTCACTCTCACCCGGCGCTTGAGAGCAGCATTTTCCATTATAAGCTGTATAGTTGTATGTTGCATTGATTTTCCTTTCGTTTCCTTACGGGACTCGGAGTTGGAGGGGCTACGCCACTGGATGTAGACTAGCTTACTTCGGATTCTCGGTACAGGTCTACCTATACATCCACGGTTCTGATAACAAAGACATTATCTTATTCCACGCGGTGTGATGTTTGTATTGAATTTCTGCAAAAAGTGGTTTAGTCCATGCCTGACATCTATCTCATAAGGACCTTAACTCCTCAATAGTGTACTACCCATAGAGTGTATACACGCTTCACCAGCTTCCATGTAATGAAGGGATTGTAAGATTCAAACTTCACCTCCCTACGTGTGATTTGTGAAGCGTATTATGGTCTCAGTTACAAGTGGATCACCGTTACATCTACAATAACACTTCCCATGGTGAAAGGGATACAGTGATGGGTTCCAGTGAAATAGTAACCGATACTATAAGTCTTATCCTTTCTGCTCCTACCAGGGTAGCCTTTCTTCAAGGCCTCGCCTCTGGAAGACAAACATGACTTGCGGGAACGACTATCACACGAGCAGCGGCAATAATTTCTAAACCTCCTTGCTAAAATAAACGGGGTTTCCTTTGTATACATTTGAATTCCTATACTACCACCCCATGGACGGGCGGTGGAACCAGACGCGGTCTCAGTAGAAACAACCGTCGGGACCAGTCCTGGTCGGGACAGAGACTGACTTTTCATTTTTTCTACTCACAACCGTGTTCTGACTTTATTATACGCGATACTAGTATTCTTTCACCAGTCGTTGCTGTATACCTTATAAATTATTATTAGCATTCTGATTGTTTTTTTCTGACAATCATTCAGACGATAGGACCTGGTCGAAAGGCTACCCAGTGAGGTGAGCATGATCCCCCCCATTCGGATTGGGACTGTTGACAGGACCCTCCGGGTGGAAGAGTCCAAGGTATGAAGACATCAACACCACCGAGACTCACCACTGAGTATCCTCAAGGACCTCCTTGTGTATCCTGAAACCTCCTTGCAACGTTGGGCTAAATATCGTGACTTTTGATAACTGGCGTATGCATATAGATGGGTAAGCCGTTACAGGAGGGGGGAACCGAAGGCCCATAGATAAAATATTAATGGTATCATGGTTATAAACGATTGATATACCTTTTCATGAAATGGGAAATGTTTAACTGTCACGTGTTAACGCTCAAAATTACCTGTACACAATACTTTCAATTCCCAATTAGCAACTGTGGAAGGGGTATCCTACATCTTATATAGTTACACCCCTTCCACCCCCCCCCCCCCCCCCCAACTCGGCTGTTTCGCTCCCTCGCCAGCTCCCTCTACCACTGTTTCTGAAGATAAATATATCTACCAGGGACATATTATAGACTTTGTGGTCTGCTCAGTTTTAAAATAATATCGCAAGATATTAATTTCTTACGTGTCCTATATCGTAACAAAAGCGAAACATCCCCTTCACTTATGAAAGGACCCCCCTGGTGGAGGATTCCTTATATAAGGCTTAAGTGTGAAATGTCAAGGAGTCTCTGAAACCTCCTTGGGGAACTTAAACGTTTAGACTAACAGCATGGCGTCTATATGCGTCATGATCATCCAGGTATATATAAACCTGACAAAGAAATCATGAACGTGAATCTGGTTTAGAGAATGTAATTTTTTATACATAGTGTAGTCTCACAAAAGCCTATTTTGGGGCCATCATTTCTTGTATTGAGCGGAACCATGTCTGAAGATTGTGATTTTGATATTCGTATTAAACTATAATGATTATAAATGCCATATTTGTCCCATATATAATCATCATGATCATAATTATATCAAAGTTGTGTTTTAGTGCATTTTACCTTTTGTAAATACGTGCAATTTTAATAATGTTTTACTTGTCATGGGGGGGGGGGGGGGGTATAGATTCTAAGATTCTAAGTTGAACTTAACTCTAAGTTGGACCTAACAATTATGGAAAGCCATTTATAGCCTTGGAATAACACATATTCAAAAACAAAACAAATGCAAGTATTTGAAACTTCCAACACAAATGTATATCCATAACTTCAAGGCTCTTTGATAATAATAACAAATATTACTGGTTTCAATCAAAATGTATGCCTTTAAAAAGAACTGTTCTAACAATTTTACAAAGAAACTAAGGGCTTTCCATAATTGTTAGGTTCAAATGACAGTTAAGTTCAACTTAGAATCTTTGTGAAACTCCCCTGGGGTTACCGTTTTAATTAACACCCAGAATAGCTTAAATATAGTAGCTAATATATACTTCTATACTTTAATAAAATTATATTAATAGTACACAATATCATTTACATTACAGAGGAAGTGCAGTTGTGACACTTCTGTTACAAAACTGTTCCAGCAAATTGACAGTTTAACGACATCTTCTTCTTCTTTCGTTTGAGCAGAGAGGCACTGGTTTGAGGCAGCTTTAGCATCTAAGCAACATCACGCAAATTGTGCAACCAGAAAATTGTGTCAGGGTCCAAGTTGTTTAAGTTGGGATTTAGGTTTGGTGGGCGGAGGATGGGGCACTCGTAGATGATGTGGGCAGCAGTTTGCGACATCAAATTATGTCTTCTGCCCAGTTGTTTTGCTTGTCATGACAATCTGCATCTGCATGTTTACTTGATCAAAGTCGAACTTTCTGAAGTGGTGTACTGGGGTGATTATTGTCTAGCAAATCTGTCGAATGACTTAATTTAATTTAGAAAAGAAAATAATCAAACAAAAAATGAATCATTGATTCATTCTTCGAACTGCGATGTCAACCTTTGACACTTCCGTTTCAAAACAATGTCGGCAAAATGTTTCACAAAATCTAATTTTGTCGTCTACTGAATAAGTTTTCTTTTCATCATAATCTGTTTTTGTGAGCAAAGTTTGACTTTCTGAAACTGCCCACTGAGATAATCCCTGTCTAGCAAACTTTTTATATGACTGAATTAATTTAGATAGGTGTAATCAAACCAAAATGAATCATTCATTCATTCTTCAAACTGCAACATTGTTGACCCGTGACACTTCTATTACAAAAAGATGTCAGCAAAATGACATCAAATTTTTGTCTTTCGTGAGCAAAGTCTGAATTTCTGCTGTATACTAATGATCATTGTCTGGTAAACCTAATTGTTTAATAACTGAATTAATAATCAAACAAACATGAATAATTCATTCTCCAAACTGGATAGTCGACTTGTGAAAAATGACAAGTTTTTACTTGTTTAACGACATCTAATTTTGGTTACCGCACTAGCAAATCGGTTATTTCATTCATTTTCTGTCTTCGTGAGCAAAGTCTAAATTTCTGTGGTACATCACTTTTGAATGATTGCATTAACTTACAAAAAGAATGAAGAAACAACATTAATGTATCATTCGTTCTTCAATGTGGGATGCCAACCTGTCAGAATTAATGTCATAATGTTGGGTTGCTCCGAGTTCATCCATTCATTCATTAAGATCTATTTCAAAATCATACTACATATTAAATACATGTTAACAAAGAATGTCATTACGTTAATTGTGCATTCATTCATGATAACTGGGGCATGAATAAAAGAATTTCTGATAGGCAGTCGTACACTTTCTGGGTACTCGAGTGAAGAGAAGTGGGGTATGGCTTCTGATCCGCAATTTACAATGTGCTAATAATAATTATACTATGGATATTACAAACATCACACATAAATGTCAATATAAATGTCACCAAAATGATACTTTATACAAATGAACACATTAACCTCTCTCTCTTGGTACGGTTCCGTCATGGCTGACAGGTCGTGACTTTCGTGATGATGCGTCACCTGCGACGATCTTCTGCGGCTCGGTACAGGGATGCTATCGGCTGTCCAACCAAGGATTTTATGCGGTCAATCCAGCGGGTTTTCGGTCTCCCAGGTCTGCGTGATCCTTCAATTTTCCCTTGAAGGATTACCTTCTCGATGCAGTCTCCTTGTCGTCTTGCAATGTGACCGAAGTAGCTGAGAATCAAGGCCTGTCGATTGATTTTGTCCAGAAGTCTGGGGCCTGTTCCAATGTCCTGAAGGACACTCTCATTAGTCCTTCTGGCAGTCCAGGGTATCCTCAGCATCCTCACAGTTCTAATGCACCACAGTTCTAATGCATTGATCCTTCTGCAGTCAGCCTTGGTCAACGACCAGGTTTCACACCCATATGTCGCAATGGGGAAGACTAGTGATCGGACCAAGCGTGTTTTTGTATTTTTTGTAATTCTCCTGTCTCTCCAAATCTTGGTAGCTTCAACATTGTTGATCTTGCCACAGGCCTGTCTTGCCATGGCTAATCGCCTATGCGTCATAAACCATCAAACCATAACTATTTCTGGAAACGGCACAGCATAGTATATTCAGTAGGTACAATTTTCATATTATAAATAATTCCTCCTGGAAATGTCGAATATGGATAATAAACCAATATTCTTTGTAGGTATAGATAAACACTCATTCAATTCAGATAACCAATCAGACTCATAAATAATAATAACCATATAGGTTCGATTTATATAGCGCCTATGCCTGGTTGTTCTTTTTTTGTTGTGAAATAAACTCGAGGCGCCCAGGCGGAACATTACAGATCTACTGTATTCATTCTTTAAATACAAATATTGTATCGAATTATGTGCGAACTCGAACAGCAACGTTTGAAATTCATGTGACATCATGAATGTTTTGCTATTCATGTGTTTGTAGAGTTCATGTTGAGTACATAATGCTTTCAACACACGGTGGTGGCACCCTAGAGATCCAGAAAGGTATGTTATCGTTGTTATCAGATATATTCTATTCTATGTGATAGGAGAATGATATACAATGTAGTTTATTATAATTCAAGCGGTATGCTGTTGGGAAAACAGTGCTAGGTAATAATAATAACAAAGTAAAGCATGCAGCTTTTGTATAGCGCATAACTACACATTGTAATGCATGTGCTTTTATGACGTTACTGGTATAGGCCTACAGTTCAAACCCTCACAATTATCTTGCGCACCATCTCACCTCCCCGGGGAGCATACTATAGCCAAGAGCAGCCATACACCGATGTAACACTGAGTTGTGTGTATATTTAATTCATCTTACTCTCCTCCCTCATTTTGGATAGTTGAATAGTAATCTGATTTTGGTTTAGTTTGAGGAATTTTGGCAGTGTATAACTTAATCGTTCGTAATGTAATGTCTTGATGCAGCATTAACATAACTTAAAATCTTTTAATAATATAATATTATTGTTCATACAAAATAAATACAGAAAATGTACCATATAATTATCTCAATTGATTTCTTAGAGTGAATTTCAACATATCTCACCTACTCTTACTCCGATGGAATAAATATATGAACAAATATATTTATATAATACATGTAATAATTGTTGTAAATGTATATAACAATATTGTAACTCAATAATGTGCGTATGGTGTGGGCTTTATGAGGTATAATTATTACAAACTTTTATTTTCCCGGGTAAATCTGGAAGTATTGTCCACCGGTTTAAGGACTTCCACGCTAATTTAAAGAGGGATTAGGGTGAGTTATGCAATGGGAAGAGTTATTTGGTCGAACACACGTTTTTATTTACACAAAACTCGTACAACTGATCTAAATAGTTACGAAAAACCCCCCGAGAATCTTAAGTTTGCATGTGGACGGACCCATTCGCCAAGGTAGCCGTGTAAATATTAAAGGCATATATGCGTGGGTTATAAAGGGTAGTCAGCAAATTCCAACTCGACTCCACCGTAAACTCACGATATGTGTTGGATCGATCGAAGCGAGGTGCTTCGAAATATCTGAACAAAGGCCTTCTTATGAAATTGCATGCAGTAAACAAATTTCTCACGCTGTCACCTAGGCATCAAACAGCGGCACTTTGAAGTCGGTTGCGGTTAAGCGTGTTACGTGATATTTTCGCTCGTAAACATCTCTGATGGATCTCCATCCGAACGCGACTATTTTTGATGCATTTTTGACTCGGGTATTCGGAAGTGGGACAGTTTGCGATCGCTACTTATAACTGAGCCAATGGGGATTACGTACCGTGCGTAAAAGTGCGCAAGATGGATCCACGCGTCTAATAACCCACGCATATATGCCTTTAAGGTAAGCGAGTTATAAGTCGGCCGTTCGCAAATCGCACCCATTTGATTACTTGAAGTGGTTCACAGTTGGTTAATAGCGGATTTTACTATTTTCGTATTTATATATCATGGAATACCGTTTTGAACAAAACGTCGCTCACAACGACGACGGCACAATTTGGGGGCTATAATAGTTCAACTTTCTGCAACGACTAAGCAATTATTTCCAGTGTTGGTAAATTAAAACAAGCACATGAACACGTTCATTATGTTTCCTCTTCACATTATTTGTTTCATCTTCTCTTATTCTTCTTCATCTCAGTTAATGTGTTCTTCTTAACATTTTAGTTATGCTCCGAGTCCACTGATGGTTCTGGACACATTTATCATACTAAATGAGAGAAAGAAAAACAAAAATCATCATTGCGCATATGAAAAATACAAGTGTTTTTAACAAGTTGTGCGAGGAATTTATGAGTGAGGACTTTATGATCCAGATGTGTTTTTGTGAAAGTGATAAGACAGTATTTCATGCCAGACTTTCCTCCCCTCTTTGACGTTATTGACAATGACCTTTAACACTTTCTAGTCACCTCCAAGTTCGTTCGTGATAATGTTGTGTTACCCTCTGTGGCGTAGCCCATGCCAACAAAACCTTGGGGGGGGGGGGGGGGGGGGCGGGGGTGGCAATGAGCAGACAATGTTTTCAATTAAATAATGCGGGGAAATATAATACATGTATAAGCATATATTGTTAAGTATTTCGTGATTTCTTTTTTGTTTGACTTAGTAACATTGTCCAAATCCTCAAAATCCAATTGAAATTCTAGCGGTTCCCTCATACCTTGTATTCTTATTAACAAAAAAAGGCATGGGACAGGTTTCGGTTTGTCAAATTTCCCTTTCGTTTAAAAGATATTTACGATTGAAGTGTTCAGATGTCAAATTATCCAATGGATCATCAGAACCGTGTACAAAGTGAGTGCAATGAGCTAGTGAATGTCAGTTTGCATTTTTGCTCATTACTCGGCCATATCAAGTCCATTTAACTTTAAATGTTCACACAACACCCAGTGGACATATCAGATAACAACAATATACATTGTATCAACCACTCATCACTTTTTGCACATGTCAACAAAGTTACTAGATCTCTTTAAGGTCCATAGGGTCCAATTTGGGGGAGGGGGCATGAATTAAAGGGAATTCAGACCGGTATATTAGACGCGTGGGACCATATTGCGCACTTTTACGCACGGTACGTAATCCCCATTGGCTCAGTTATAAGTAGCGATCGCAAACTGTCCCACTTCACGAACACCCGAGTCGAAAATGCATCAAAAATAGCCGCGTTCGGAATGTTTGTACAAGTCGAATCATGGTCGAATGGAGATCCATCAGAGATGTTTACGAGCGAAAATATTACGTAACACGCTCAACCGCACCGACTTCACAGTGCCACTGTTTGATCTTATCAGCGATGGTCAGCGATGTATTGCCTCAGGTTATAGCTCGAACAATTCGCACGGTAGATACCAGCTGTGTGCTGCACGTAATTTCATAAGAAGGCCCGTGTTCAGATATTTCGAAGCACCGCTCTTCGATCGATCCAACATATATCGTGAGTTTACATCGGGAGATTACGGTGGAGTGCGAGTTGGAATTTGTTGACTACCCATTTTAACCCACACATATATGCCTTTAATCGAAAGAGGAATAACATCCCTTGTCATCCCTTACGACTTTTCGTGTATTTGTTTCCCCTCAGTATAATTTATAACTTATTCTTAGCAACTGATATTTATCGCTTTCCGCTTCCCGGTCGAAATAACAATTTGGATTTCAGTGACCTAGCTAGATGAGCTGAAAAGGGGGAGGGGGCGGGTGGGGGGGGGGGGGGGGGGGGCAAGGGGGCTGTTGCACCTGGACCAATTTGTAATTATCTGTGCTGGTATAACTCATAAAGAAATACATGAAATTAAAATATCTATTTTTGTAAAGACTACAGAAGTCCATAATGGAATGCCCCCTCTTTGACCGACGAGTATATAGCGACACAATTACAAAAAAACAAAAACATCATCAACAACAACAACAACAACAACAACAACAACAACAACAACAACAGCAGCAGCAGTAGCAGCAGCAACATCACAACCACCAACAACAAAACTAATAGTGATAATAATAATAACAACGATAACATCAGCAACAACCACTTGCTCTCATCTTCAAGTATGCATGCTCCTTGTATTGTGTGGGTTTGATTATAGTTAGTCTATTAGCCCGGTTACGCCTTTATTGGATATTTATGACGACCACCTCACAAATATGCTATGTACACTTTGAACTCAAACACGCATGAAATCTTTCTTGCGTTTTTTTTTCTCAATTTGGGCGAGGGAACATGAAACCTATTAAAACATAAATTAACGGGAAGATGCTACGTGTGATAGGTTAAAATGTTATAATGTTTAAATTGTGAATAACTCACTTCTTGGCACTGATTATGTTTAGAATAACAGAGGAGGTAGCTGAAGAGTGTAACAATTCGCTCTATTAGTGATTTCAAGCTTTTAAAACGCTCCTCAAAAGTGACTATAGAGTTTTAATACACAACCATCTTATTACAAACACGATGAATAAACCGTTCGCCCCTCATTGATATTCTTTTCATCCTGCCTCATTCAATGAGTTTTTAATGTGTTTACAACACGTTTTGGGGTAACATACTACGCAATAATATGTTTAATTCCACTGCCACGTTTAAACACTACTACGTTATCATGATTATTTAAATCAATATTGTTTGCACATTTATCGTAATACATTTTTTTCTCGCGCTTTTGACACGCGAAAAGTCGTAAACTTTGTGTTTTCCCCTAAGGCATGACTGTGGTTTTGCATCTGGCACCAGAGCTCCCCATTCGATATCATACACAATTCATTAATTCATTGAGATCGCATTGAATATTCCAAATAAAGAATATCATTCTTCAATTGAATATGAAGAGCTTAATTTCAAAAGGTGCTAAATCCACTTTTTTCAAAGTTGGAGCAAAGCAGGTTTCTTTGTCCAACTATGAACACATGGGAATATGTAAATGGAACGTTCCATATTTTGATTTTGATTGTGTAATTTGTCCTAAAATTTGGATTTTTAGATAGCTACGTAGCTTATAAATGAACTGATAAATGTATTACTCAATTTTTTTTATGGAAAGTGGATTTAGCGCGTTTTGGAACTAAGCTCTTCATTATATCAGTGACCAGAATGATTGTAAACGGAATTCGATGGAATTCGACAGCTATTCATCCCGTCAGCTGTGGGAGGAATGATAGATAGGGTGTCTGTATCGAAATCACCAACAACGACTTCGAGAACAGAGAATCAGAGTTGTATTTTGATACTATTCCTTTGCAACAGTTATCGTTTACATGACTTTGTGATTAAGGTAACCCAAAAGGAATCCCGCTATGGATTGATATTAAACGTATGCTGTTGCATAAATATATGCTGTACATAGATGTAAAAAGACATGCAATATATATTTTAGTTTTATTGTCAAATAATTAATTCATTAATTCGTTTCGTTCGTTTGTTCGTTCGTTCGTTCGTTCATTCGTTTCGTTTGTTTGTTTGTTTGTTTGTTTGTTTGTTTGTTTGTTTGTTTGTTTGTTTGTTTGTTTGTTCGTTCGTTCGTTCGTTCGTTCGTTCATTCGTTCGTTCGTTCGTTCGTTCATTCGTCGTTAATTAATTAATTAATTAATTAATTAATTCAATCATTCATTCATTCATTCATTCATTCATTCATTCATTCATTCATTCATTCATTCATTCATTCATTCATTCATTCATTCATTCATTCATTCATACATTCATTCATGCATTCATGCATCCATTTACTTATAATTGCGACCGAGTATAACCAGTGGTCAGATAATAATACCTCTTTTTTTAGTGTACAACTTCCTGTGAATATAATTACCGTGCCTTGCCATTGAATTTGGTATTTGATTAACGATGACTTTAACAAAAATAATGATTCAGGACATAAATTAAGATCGTGAAAATATCTTTAAAAACTTATGTACATGTCGATTAACCTATACTTTGCATTGGCTCCGGATTTGCTGAATGTCACTTACGTCATAAAACATGGTATGGCTGTAAACACGATATGCCATATTCATATCGCTGTACAAGTGCCCTACGGTCAAGACACGGTGCCTCAATTTTTTTCTCTCTATCCGAATTGGTATTCGGCAAGAATTTAGGATGTCTATACTGTATAGCATTTTTAGGCACCCATAACAGGCAGTTCAGCTAGAATGCTCCTTAGCCGATGCAAATAGTGCACGTTATGTGTGAGGTTCAGTGAACACCTTTCTCTATAGCAGCCAAACTGACTGTACATACCGACCCCCTGCAGAGAAAATAGTGTTATATAACCTGTCTACGGAGGTCACCTGTCTACAGTGTCCACCTTTTTGTTTCATTTAGATGGTCACTATATACACAGGTATGACTATGTTGTTATATGGTTTGAGATGATAATCGACGATATTAAGCACAATATAATTCGGAATTATTATATTGTATTATATTATATTATATTATATTATATTATATTATATTATATTATATTATATTATATTATATTACATTATATCATATTATATTATATTATATTATATTATATTATATTATATTATATTATATTATATTATATTATAATATATTATATTATAATTACATTATATTAATGTATTATTAAAACTTGTTGGGTTAACCATTATATAGACGTCTCTATAGTACGTATACAGTATGGGTTAACGAACTGATCATAATCGCTCAGTTATACCCTGAATGTATTCACACTATACAAGTTCAGACACAATGTTGACCCCACCACTCATACCCCCATCACTGTCTGGTTTTTGTGTTAAGTTTGAAAGGGACATTATACATAATGATAATCATCATACAAACCTCACGTTGCTAAATTGCTAAGGGCGTTTTGACAATGAGTTTGAGACATGACACGAACAAAACCCATTTAAAGTGGATTATAATATAAAGCAGTTGCCTCCAACATATTAAAACATTTCGGCAAGAGCGTTTATATTCAATATGTAAGGATATGGGAATAAAAATATGATTGTAATGGTTAGGAGAAATAGGTGTCATCATAAATTATCATAGACAATTACAAACCAAATAGGCAACGAGGCCTACCGTATTGTACAATACAATATCCAAAGATAGGGTGCTTCACAATAATTATTGATTTGAGACATCACTATATTAACCAAATGTTTTCTTAGAAACTACGGCGAAATATATAAGCTCATTTCTCTAACAAAATACATAATATGTCCCTTTTAAAGCAACGATACTATCTTGAAGCCATGCTCGTAACAAAACAAACTATCGTTTCTAAGTGAAGAGCTGACTCGATCTGCTGCAAAAATGCGCGTACCATGCAGTACCAAAAAACATTTATAAATGCACCAAATATATACGTGCCGTGCTGCCTGTGACAGTAGTATTTCATTGATTGATTTTATTTCTACTCAATTACGTGCGTTGTTGATTTTCTAGGTCATAATTCTGAAGTCTTTTGAGATTCTATAGTTAGTTTTTGCTATTCACGGGGGCCATGACCCGCCATTCACATCAGGTTAATAACATTTAAATCGGCTATTAGCCTATTGAACACGATAGTATTTTGCACGATTGTACCAAGGTGTCATTATAGATTTTGTATGGCTATATTAGGTATAGGAATTTCAGTATCAAAATATGATAGATATCAAATATTTGTTTTCAATATAAATTAATACAATTCTTCAAAGAAAATGCTATTATCGGAATCACGCGCACATCTACAAATACACAAACACGTACATAATACTCGCATATGAATACTAACATACCCCTCAACAAAACGAAACACTAAACAGTCTATTTGTATTGGTTGCCCAGTCGGGCAGGTACATGTTGGTGGCCCAAAGCAACATTTTAGGAGCCTCGGGCCAGCGGGCCAATGCTAATTTGTTTTCATTTTCTTCAGCTTATTGCAGCCAATACAAGGATTTACCTCGACATGATTTCAATATACTGTCCTCCATATACACTGCAATAGCATACACAATTTACAATGTATATTTATACATATTCATTTGTTTGTAATGTATGATTAATGTAATCGATGTTTTTTAATGAGATGTGGAGATAAATTGAATTTAATTGAATGGAATAATTTCGTGACTGCGACATCTTTCTCAATTCATCAACTCTGATAGATAATGGTGCATCTGCCATCATTACACACGTACTCACGCATACATACTAAGTAATATCCAATACAATTGAATAACATTGCAACCAAATACAATATTTTTACTACAGTATAATTATATAAATGTATTTTATGATACAAATTTAGTTTTAGGTATACACATTTGTATATATCATGCATGCCATGTCGAACGGAAAGAATCAACGTTTTCTGAAGTACTTCATAATGTTTTAAGAGCTATATGTCCAATGCATGGTTACTGTCTAAATTATGCATATCTTTATCCATCTTTATCTATATAGCGACCTTTGTTCTTTCTTTGTTTATTTAAATATGTTTGTATTCGTTATTCTTCACGTCGTCATGTCTTGTGTTATCTGTGGACTAGGAAACAGCCATAGTTGATTTTGTAATTGTTATCTTGTATATCATGATTATATGATTAACGAATGATTAAACACACGACCACCCCAATTATTATGTTACGGCAATAAAGATTGCGCACAACACCTTATACAATCATACTTATAATAAGGGTATAATAATATTATATATACCCTGAATGTATTCACACTATACAAGTTCAGACACAATGTTGACCCCCACCACTCATACCCCCATCACTGTCTGGCTATTGTGTTAAGTTTGAAAGGGACATTATACATAATGATAATGATCATATGATTATGATTAACGAATGATTACACACACGAACAACCCAATTAATATGTTATACGGCAATAAAGATTGCGCAAATCACCATACAATCATACTCATAATAAGGGTATATAATAATGTCATACAATGAATGTGATACATGAAACACGATTCAAATAATATATTTAATATATTGTTTTACTCTGCATTAAGACTGCGAATCATATGTTTAAATTAAAGCCATTTTGGACGATTTGTACAAAATGTGCCTGTAGAAATTAGTGTATATACGTTTGGAGAAATCAAAGCTTGGCCACTGTATACACAGTGAAGAGGCAAGTAAAGAGAAAGTTTCCTTTAACAAATCGTAATCTTGTACTCATCTCCTAGGTAAAACCCAATCCGATTACCCGTTTTTGTATTTTCCCTCCCCTAACCAAGGAGGTAGTACCTCCTTGCCCTAACACAATACCTAAGCCGGACAAATGAGACAATATTGTACTTACTCCTTTTGTGTCGTGGTTTAGAAAAGGTAAATTGTTTTGAAAAGAGAGCGTAATATAATGTGGTGTACGCAGACATTATATGATTTAGTGTTTGGAATTACAATCAATGATTGTACAGTGCATGGTTGTCTTGTTAATACACAACTATCATCTCTAGATCGCTTATTGTCATATATTCATCAACTGATAAAGTTAACATCCTACCCTTTTATTGATGTTCTTTTTCAGTGAAGTATTCTTCACTATGTTCTGTTTTTCATTGTTCCGTGTCTCCGCCTCCCCCCATCCGTTTTGGTATATTCTGTTGTCTCTATCTAGTAACTGTCATTTGCCCTGACGAAGATCCTGCTAGGATTGAAAGCTAGGCTTGATACGACGCTCACTTCACTATTTTCAAAAGAAGAGTAAGATATTATACTGAAAGATAAACATTATTTTGAAAGACACGTAACATGCAGTGTTTTAATTTTTTTAAATGAATTGTTTGGTTTACAATAATGATTGTACACAGTACATCGGTTGTTTTGTAAAGCCCCTTCATAATCTTTCTTGGATCTATATGCAGCATTTATAGTTTTATCCTACCAATGAAACAGTTTATGAGAGTTATAGACAAATTGTTCGCAGTAACATATTACATAATACAATCGTGGAGGTAAAAATGAACTCTTAATTCTTAAAATCACCTACACTATACATTCCGTCGCACTGGTGTACCACAAAGACAAACCACTCCGTATAGTAAAGTCATGATTGTATTGTACAGTTGTAATTTTCATATTTCAGTATCAATAACTGCGAAAATAATGATGCGCTTGCGAGTGATTATTGTGGTATAATTGGCATGAACAATGAATTTAATTATTCATGCCGCTGCCATGACTACAGAACGCCAAATTGCGTCACAGTTCTTGTCTATCTATATTACAACCTTGATATTAATTCATTACGTTTGAACAATCTTTATTCATAACTGCAATATCATGATATGCATTATGCACATAGCATATCTTGGATACAGTTTATGGTACTATGATATTGTTCTTTGCTTAAAATAATTGATCCTTTTCTTTTCATGATGATTAGATAATACAATTATGTTCCCTTATTAAGCTAATCATACTTGTATGAAATCATTAAAAAGAATCTTGCAAAGATATTGGTGCATGACCGTAGTCTCACATATCACTTTGGGAAAAAAATCTTACAACGTTAATGGAACCCTTTTACTTTGGTTTAAAAATGTATACTTACCAGTTGGCAAGAATGATTCGATGTTATCGAAGCTGTTCTTTCCCGACTTGACTTTCATGATAAAACCGTTCAAACCACTCACAAAATGCTGACACCCCTGCATTTGCATCAAACTAAACATCAGAACATTCACTGATGCACAAAGAACACCTTGACTGTGTTAAGTAAGAGGAACTTGGTAGTTGGTACTTACCAATTGGCAAGAATGCATCCGATGTTATCGAAGCTGTTTAACCCGTTCTTGCCCGACCCAGACCGTCCCAGCACCAGGTTTTTGTATCCCTTCTTGTTCTTCTTGTCCGCCAAACCAAACATGGTCTTGGAAGCGCCACAAGGAGAAACGCGATATGTCGACGAGATGTCCCGACAAGTTTCATGATTATCCTTAATACAAATCACAATTGTATCTTGTATTATTTTGTCTTTGCGAACAGACGTGGTGCGTATCGTAAAGGGGAAATCAACTGAACAGTTCCATGGTTGAGGACTTTATCATAATTATGATCCTCTGAACAACTTGACCATATAAACGACGTGGTCCTGGAAGCGACACCACAATGAGAAATTTGATATTTACACGAAATGTACTGACATGTTTCATGGTTGTCTTTCAAAAAGAAAAAATACAATTGTATCCCTAATATAATCATGTATTCTTTCTCGCAAACAGACGTGGTGATCGGTTCCTAATTGTGGTATCACCGTGGCGGATTAAACCATCAGAAGTATATGCCTTCGCTACATTAAGAGGTTGACAATCGACACTGAACAATGAACGCACGATTGCATATCTGTATCATTTCAAAATTCTACAAACAAAAATGATGATGAAGTTGTTCCTCAAACAGTGAGTTATTCCACATCCGCTGATGTAATTATAAAAGATGTGTTTACGGTTCAGAAAATCATTTTGCTCTTGGCAAGAAGTATTTTAACAGTTTCGATAAACAAGTCAAGTTCGCGGTTCAGCGAGCGATGACTTTAGCGGCCAGTCATTGTCCCTTTGACAAGGCAAATAGTTCGGAGCATGATGAATGAATGAACGAAGGAATTATAAACGAATTCATCTCTCGCATATAAAACTTCGACGTTCTCAATTATTATATCGGCGGCGGATTGAGGCAATGAATATTGCAATCACAAAAGACGGAATACAATGGAATCCCTTGGCCCCTCCGACAGTGGCAAATATGATAAAAAGTTCTTATTTTGCGCCAAAGCATTCATCACCTCAAGCGGAATTCCCTCTCTGCTCTTGAAACATGTATGAATTTGAATATCACCTCAACTCATATAATTATGATCTTATGCACAGTTGATGCTGATGTCAAGATTTCCCTTACGGAACCAAATCAATTTACTAAACATTAATGTTTAAAAACACATTCCTCAAATAAATTCCACGCGCCAAAAGTATATGTATTGTACAGCTGCAATTCGGGCTTGCCGGTGTCATGACAACGCAATAATCCAATGATAAAAATCCAAATCGAATCAAGGTGGGAAGCTGAAGGGGCAGCGGTGAGGGGGTGTCCTCAGCGGGGGAACTCCAGCGGTAGTAACAGGTGTGACGAGGTGCGACGAACCCCGAGCACGCTAGCAGCTAGCAAAAGTAGAGCAGACGATATTCCATGCACGCATGTACAATACTAATATAAGATGCTACGTACGATCCCGTTATTAGTCAATCTAGTCAAAGAGCTCTGTGGTGTTTACATGACTGTGCGATACTCCACCAGTAGAGAGCGCTATGCACAATTATCATCTCGTCACGGTGGAAATCCAATAAACCTAATTATTATAATATCTTATATTTCAAAGTTCCTTTATTCCGATTCGACGTCAGTGTATGGCTACTGTTTTTTGACAGCCTTTAACGTTATAATTTCATTGTCCTCATGGTGAAAGAAGCCTTTATCTTACATAGTAGTGATGTTGATGTGATATAACATCTGCACATCCAGCAGCAGTTCAAATGATCCATTAACTTTACATTTTCCCCAAAAGTAATACTGACTTCAATTCCAATTTTATTGTAAGATTATTGAGAATGATATGTGAGATTATCATAGAAAAAGGAAAAGTGTTTACCTAGTTAAAACAGAGAAAATCAGTGTATGATTGTATCCCGAAGTGATTTTGGTTGAATTTTACAGCGAATTTTTACATGCGAAAGGTCGATACTCATTAATCATGAGCGTTATAATTGCAGCGTAAAATCCTCCCAAACGAACACTTTAAATATTACATGATGATCGATTAGCTCCTTTGACACAAGAAATATGATTAAAGGAATAGTTGAGTTTTGGTATAAAGGGCGCTACACAAAATATTTTGTTTGTGAGATAATGAAAAACTGAGTGTCAAATTTGAAAGAGTCTACAATTTGAATGACATAAAAAACTTTATTTGATCAAAATCGGTTAAGAAATGGCTGAAATATCCACAAACATAACCGTTTGTAATGTTTGTGGGGCCCCACAAATATTCGACAATTTAAAAAATGCTTCCCCTTTTCAAAAATGTACAAAAGATGTTTTTAAATAGTTGTTGATTATCTCTCTATCTAATCACTATTTCAACAAAACATCACATGCACAATATTTTATTTAAAATGGTTGAAACTGATGAGTGTTTAGAGAAGGCCCTCTTGAGTTTTAACAACTCTTTTTGAATGATAACAGGCTTTTTACTTAGTCATTTTTGTTTTCCTTTCGAGCATGCATGGTAGAGTTATAACTATTAGTTTGTAATGTAATGGTGCAGGTTTTTGGTTACAAACAGTCAGTTTGACCAAAACTGTACTCTCTTTACCAAAACTCAACTATCCCTTTAATGTTGTTGCAGGTGTTCGACCTTTTTATAATCTCTCATCCATCGATATATATATGTAGATCTGTGGTCTCAGCTTAGATATAAGTTATTAATTCAGACTCGTAAACAAGACGCGCGGTTATATCTTGCGTACGCACACACCTAGCCTAGTTACGAATGCCAAACAGCGGTGTAGCGCATTTCGAAAAGTGCCCTCTACCACCGAACGCATGCCTATCTTTACATAAAGGGAAATCGGCAAAATTAAATGATATTGCATGCATGTCTTACTACTGACATTCAAGGCTGTCCACGATCAGGCCCCTCGATATGTTGCCTTCTTGGTAGAAAAGTATCAGTCTCGTCCAGGTCTACGCTCATCAGGAACTTTTCTCCAAGTCCCCCGCACATGGGCGTCAACAGGCGGGGGACGGGGTCCCCCCCCCCCCCCACACATTTGAAATTGGAGGAGATTGCCCCCCCCCCCCCCCCCCCCCTCCACTTTTTCATATATGCTCGACACTAGCATTTGCCCTATTGCCCGGGGCAAGTGGAAATTGAAAGTGGGCAATTAACAATTCATAAAAGGTCTAGTTTGGTTGCCAGATTGGGCAACTAAGAGGGAAAAGGGTATTTTTAAATTTTATTTATGTGTAAATCTCATCAAGAAGTACGTTGGCAATTAAAGTGTGAGCATATATGATTTTACTTGCCCACTTTGGCTTGGTTGGAGGGCAAATTTCTAACTGTCCACTACCCGAGATGAAATATCAGTTGTTGTACATAAATATGTACGCAGTCTATGGACTGGTAATATCAACATTTTGGAACAAATTTTCAGGATATTTAATAAAATGTAAGATTTTGTGTAAAACCATTATGTTCCTCAAAACCACATGTATGCTCTTTTTATTTTATTTTATTATCATTTGTTCTCAAGCGTCAATGTTACCAGCAATTTTAATCCTGCCAATATTTATAAGGCTACTGTAAGCTATATCTTTGAAGAAATGTAACATGAACATCTTTATTGTATTCAGTTTCTATATTTCCTTAGAAATGGCAGAAAGTATTTATGTGATCAACATCATTATAACATGTATCCTTATAGTTGCTGGTATATACCATAAATATATTTGACAGTACTTAAACAAAGTGCTTATATGATGTGCGTCACTGGTGAAATATGATGGTAATCAGGGAAAGCAATAACATTTTATTTTCTGGGGCTACTTCTGAGACTTCCTGCTTTGAACTATAGCACTTTACAATTTGTTTTGCATTGAACTCTGAAAATATTATATGGCTCAGATGTAATGGGGGCTCTTTTGAGGCATTTTGGGGGCCAAATCTTCAAACCACCGGGAAAAAGAGTTAATTTCTACTGTTGGCATAATTGTGTATATATCTATGTAATTCATTTATAAATGATGCTTGATATTGCAGGCTTGCAGCAAACTGACTTACAAAGAAAAATTGACATTCTGACAGCATAATTTGATTGCCTTGGTTGCCTCTGGATTTTAGTGATGTAATTGTACAAAATGGTCACATACTATATGTACATGTACAGCATGACAGATCACTGCTGAATGAAAAGAGTAAATTTAACAAACTGGCAGCATGATTTGATTGCCTTGGTTGCATCGGAGTTTAGTGATGAGTTTGTACAAAATGGTCACATATCTATTTCAATGTGTACATGTACAGAAGGACAGGTCTCACTGCTGCTAATTTTGAAAATCTGTTGGACAGAGACCAAGTAACACACAATGTACGTGCGCATGTTTTAGTCACTAGCACTTGCCCTATTGCCCAGGGCAAGTAAAATGTATGTCGGGCAAGTCAAATTTAATAAATGGTCTAGTTTGGTTGCCCAATCGGGCAACTGTTCAAGTTTTTTTTTTCACGTTGCTTTTTATGGGCAAATAAATTTTCTGTTTGGGCAAGTACATTTTAAAAAATATTGATTTAACTTGCCCGAACGGGCAAGTAGAAAGAAAAGTTGGTGTGGAGGCTATAAGAATGCACAGACTATATATGCACTTCATATATGTAACATTTCTGTCTCAGGTATGCACCAAATCGCACAATTTCAAGCCAAAAAATTAAAAAAAGCTTCATATACCGTGAAAGGGGGACACCCCCTCCCACACCCTCCCCCGCTCGGGCGCTTCGCGCACCCTCGCAATGTCCCCCTCACTTTTGAGAGGCTGTTGACGCCCTTGCCCCCGCACATGACTTTCAGAGGTATGGTGATCGTGCCTTCTCTTCAGTTGCTCCACGCCTATGAAACTCCCTCCCTCCTGTGCTTCGCAGCACTGACAAACTTGAAGGTTTCAAAGCAGGCCTCAAAACCTTTATTTTTAAGAAAAATGTGAAGTAAATTGAGTTTTTGGAGGAGCAGGCGCCTTTGAGTGTTTGGACAGATAAATGGCGCCATACAAGTGCTGTGGATCATCAGCATCATCATCATCATCATCATCATGTGTTTGACCGTTTTTTAGTATCTCGGAGTAAACAAACGACTAATGACGTCATTTTAAAACCATGAATATCCATGATGTTGGCTTAATATTAAACATTTGTGTGATCATGATTAGTAATACGGTCAAGCATCGGCCTTATCGGCCACCTATCTATAGCAGCGAACCTGCCTAATACAGTCGCCAGCAAAAGTGACCCCTTGCAGAGAAAAGTGTTATGAAACCTGTGTTTAGATGTCACCTGTCTACGGTTGCCACTTTCTTTGTCTCCCTTGGGTCACTGTACACAGGTAATTATGCGTGTTTTGTGTTTGTCGATTGGTGTTATAGAGTACCGAAGTAGTGACGTCACATGCTTTTGTTATGGCAAAGTAATGGTTCTAAACAACTTGTCCTTTCATACTGGCATTTGGTAGTGGGTCGGAGCTGGACGATTGCCTTCTTAGCAACCGCTAAATCACCAATTCATTGCTTGCCTGACATTGTTTAGAACCATTACCCATGGCAATGAATAGCTCTGACGTCACACTTCGGTACTCTATTGATAATGTTTGTTTGTGTAATAATCATCATACATGACTGTCTGTTTATCTTTGTATTATTTGTTGATGTCCGAGTTGGAGAAGGGGGGGGGGGGGGGGGGGGTTGGCTTGGCTACAGCCCCTTATTTATATGCTTAATACTCGAACTCAAACAGAACATATTCGAGATTTTCGGGCGATGTCGTATCATTTCAGCAAGTGCAGGAAATGTGTAGACAAAATGATCGTCATAAATATCATTTTGGGGCAAGCATGGGTTAGAAGCGGTTTTGCTGGAAGTCTGGTAGTGCTAAACAGAGCTCTGGTGCTAAAGTGATAGCGCGCCCTCTATCTTGTTGTACGGACAACTCGCAAAGCAAGGTTTATATCAGCGAGTTTTAAAGGGCTTGCGTGTACATTTAAATTGAGATTGGAATATGATTGTTTATGTACAAACCTGAAATATCGTGAACGAATCCAGAATAAAGTACGTTTTATAAATTGAGAAAAGTTAATTAAGAATTTATAGTGAACAATTATTAAGATGCGTGCATGCTGCATGCATAAGAGAATTCCGGGAGGAAATGTAATTTCGTTTAGAAAAAAAATCAAAATATACATTTTGTAAAAAAAAAGGAAGAAAGTACTATTTGTATTTCTTCAAAACCATAACCACCTTCACGATCCACCACCAGCACCACCAACACTTCCACCACTACCACCTCCACCACTACCATTACCACCAGAATCAAACTTGGGTTTCGGCTAAAATGGGCAACAAAGGGCGCCCTAAACCCCCCATAAACCCTGTCACACCAATGGCCCGGTCAGATATCAACGGATAGCGGAAACGAATGCCCAACGAATAGAAAATTTGCGAAATGAAATTATCCGGTGATGAAAGTCGTCTCCATTGCTTTATGTACAAAACATAGAACAACGTACATCACCGGACAAGGAACGGACAAGAAACGCATACGAACGGAGACGAACGGATGGAAAATTTAGCTCTCCGTTTTACGTCCGTCTATACGCAATCCGTTGATATGTGACCGGGCTAAAACAGTATACGCTCTCGATGAAGATGGTGAGGCGTGGCCTTCAAGCGTTGTTCGATGTATGTTCACAGTTTGTATGCACATCATATATATATGAAATAACCAAAACATAGGAAGAAGATAATATAGTACATTTTTTTGTATGAATGTGAGATTAGTAGAAAGATCTGGAATGAAACCTCAAACTGGATTTATGACAAAACTCAAGTTAGATTTTTTTTCACTTTACAAAACCAAATTTTTGGCTTTGAAGATAAGAGAAACGATGCTTTTTAATTGCATTGTTATATTAATTAAACAACAGATGCTTATTTGTAAATTGATTAATATAGTACCTCTTTTTGATATGTTGAAAAAGAAAGTTTTACAATAAATTATTATAAAGATGAGAAATATATTCTATCTCTGCCTGGAATGGAAAGACATTTTGCTGTTAAGTGGCAGTTGCTACAATTGTTGTTTGTATAGAAAGATTATTTTGAATTCGTGTATTTTATTTGTTTTGTTTTGGTGTGAATAGCCTGTAGAGGGCTCGAAAATTGAAAAAACATAACATAGAAAGTAGATCATAGGTTAATGGTAAATTGGACTTATTTTTTTAGTGGCAGCCAGTATACGTATCAATTATATTGTGTTTCATTTTTGTGCCGTATTATATAGCGAATAACCTTACACCGTGATCAGGGATGTACTCTAAAATTGCATGCATCATAATTATTATTCGAAGTGGTAAATGGGAAATTGAAATACATCGCTTTGTGTCATACGATATCAATGTTTTGACACGGTATTTTATTAATAAAAACATAGACACAATCATTTCCTCAATAAAAAAATATAAGAAATCCCACGTATCTGACGAGCAATTAGGTTTAAAGATACCATTTGTTAAATTGTATTCAAATCATGTGACATTGTTGGCATTTGGAACAAATTTAATTGGATAATTTTTTTGAGATTCATAGTTGGATGTTATCAAGCAGAACTCATGGGCCCCGTTGCAGAAAGAGATACACTCGATTGTATGAAGTTAATATTATTGCAAGTCAGATCACGCGCAGATTCTGTGACTTACAATTAATTGCAACTTACAATCGACTGTTGTATTCTTTCTGCAACGGGGCCAAGGATAGCTTTAATGCAGATCAGTATGGAGCGCGTTAAGCCCGGCACAGACAGTGCCGACTCGACCCGATCCGACTGGTTTTTAGTCAGGCTAGAGTCAGTTTTGCTCAGTCGGAGCCGATCCAACATGTTGAATCGGCCTCGAATGACCTCCGACTGGCACTTGACCGGAAAAAACCCGGAGTCCTGAGGCAGCGCATACTGAGTAAATCAGGCTGAAAACCAGTCGGATCGGGTCGAGTCGGCTCTGTCTGCGCCGGGCCTTACGAAGATAAATAGTAAGGTGATCAGACAGCTTTTGTTTCAATGTTTAGTTAATATTGTGACATGAATATGGAAATAAAAGATAAAGACGTCTCAGTTTTGAAACATGAAGCCAACAACCTGATATCAAGATGAGGGTATCATTATAAGATACAAGTAAAAATATGTTTTAAATACCTGCAATAGTATGGGATAGGGTAATAATATTTCATTTGGGACAATGATAGTTATAAGTGGGTCAATGACACAACATGTACGAACGTTTACTAGTGTGCGACGAAAATTGCTTCAATATAATTATAAACCGAAAATCAGTCTTTATTTCGAGACTGCGTCTGGCGCCACTGACAGGCTCAGAAAAACACATTTATAGTCGGTTAATTCTCACTAAAATCGATTTTAGCATCATTTCTAAACACTCAAATTTGATGCTAAAATCGATATCAGTGCTTACTATTGAAACACTCTACTTGTTCGTTATGTTTTTTTTAATTATGATAGTCCTGGTAATAATGATCATTAAGTGATGTGCCATTTTTTAATTTTTAATCACTAAAATTTGATGCTAAAATCGATATCAGTGTTTAGTGAAACACCATGATACTGTTTGTTCCATTGCATGTCTATACTTCTAGAATCAGTATACCCATCGGCGTAGCGTGGTTCGACTATCTAGGGGAACATTATAATATATTTCTTCATCTTCAACATTTTTACTCGTAGCTGCGACACTGCATATTATTCCTATGAATTTTGCAGTGGCAAGTTAGGAATTTTACATTGGAGGGGGAGGGGGGGGGGGGGTGGGGGCGAGACCTCGGTTTGGTCGTGCGTGATGGGGAGGGAGCGTTGTTCGAGATCAGAGGTCCAGTTGCGGGCAAATGGGGGGGGGGGGGGGGGGGCAAATATTCCCCTGTCTCCAAGGGGCAACTCCTTTGGAATTTAGCCATCTTTGGTAGTAAGTGAACACAACCACCTGAATCATCACCACCACAAGTCTCATGAGAATAAACATCGCCCTCTTGCGTTCACGACAAGTGAGACGGAACATAAAATAGCATACTATACAGCTGTACTATAGTATTGCATTTTGCGACGCTCATCGCTGAGCTCAACTCAACTGCTACTAGTATAGTATGTTGATCGTTGCCGTTAGACATACATAAAATCAACACCGCTTATCCACCACTGGTCATTTACGGCGGAGCACTGCGTCAAGACGGACAGCTCCGATTCACTACGAGAACATCTGGTATAGCAGCCCTGTAGTTTCTGAAACCATCCATGTCCATTTCTTGTTTTTTCAGTCTGCAATTCGTTTGGAAATTCATTTTGATCCTCTGCATGACACTGCTCTCATATTGAGGAAATTTCTATCGCGATCTGCAATAACTTGGATGTATTGTTGTTTTATTTTCAAAACCTCCGTCGTTTTGAAATAAATTTTTAAAATAAATACAAACTTAGGAATTATCCTGCGATATTGGAATCATCCTTTTTTAAATTTTTATTCTGGATGCCTTCTCTGTTTGGATGCTTGTTTTATTCCTCGAATCATCGGTCATTTCAGTGTTTGAACATTTCTAATGTCTGCAGCTGAAATTGGAGACACATTTCACATCTCACCATCAATTACCGTCCTTTTGAAGAATTTATTTATAATTATAGTCTGCAGTCACGCGGAAGTCATTTGACCTCGAATATAATTCTATTTTTGTGGATTTTTTGATTGAACGTTCACCAACAAATTATTTTGTCGTTCTCCTGTAGGAGATCCTGCATTAATTTGAGTTCACCGGGTGATGTCCACAGATATGGAGCCATTCCCAGCCGTTGTGGAACTAAACGTAGGAGGTCAGTCCTACTCAACAGCACTGTCCACTCTTACAAAGGACAAAGACTCTCTGTTGGCAGAGATCTTCACCGGCCGGTCCGAGTCCAGTCTACTACACCGGGACTCTCGGGGCCGCTTCTTCATAGATCGCGATGGACAGCTGTTCCGGTTCATCCTGGACTATCTCAGAACTCACAAGCTGGTGCTACCGGACAGCTTCACCGAGACGGCCCGCCTGTACGAGGAGGCGAGGTTCTACAGACTAGCGGGTCTAATGAGCATGCTAGGCTCGATGGCTCCCTCCGGTGCAGCCGTTGCCGACAACTCGATCTCCACGAATGGCGGCTCGCCGGCAGCCATGCCGGCCGGTTTCCTCACCATCGGATACCGGGGCACCTTCGCCTTCGGTCGCGACGGCCTCGCCGACGTCAAGTTCCGCAAGATCTCGCGGATTCTGGTGAGCGGGAAGGTGTCTATGGCGAGGGAAGTGTTCGGGGACACGCTCAACGAGAGTCGAGACCCGGACCGAGGTCAGAGCAGCCGCTACAGCGCCAGGTTCTACCTGAAGCACATCTATCTGGAACAGGCCTTTGACCTGCTCGCCGGTGCGGGTTTCCGCTTCATCAGCTGCTGCGCGTCCGGTACAAGTTCGCAGGTCGGCCCGCCCGAGACGGAGGAAAGTAAATGGCACCACTACAACGAATTTGTATTCCAGCGACCGTAGATAGACAATGTTAAGGCATTATAAGCAACTGCAAATATAATGGATTCATCAATGACAATCAGATGCATCATTCTGTAAACCATGAGGTGAACTGGATGACGGTGATTCCGGCGCTTTTAACGTTAGTGTGTGATGGGAGTGACCATCATTTTTATCGTGACTATCGGTGTAATTCTTTAGATTTTAGTTTGAATACAAAATATTTTTATCTCGAAATTTTCGCCGGGAGCGGAGAAAACCCCCGACTACCAGTAAGCGTACAATTAGGCTGCTAGAGATAGAACAGTTCTTGAGGCGTGGATCCATAAAGTGATGTCCACAAGAAGCACCCTACTTTGTTTTCAGGAGTTCACGGATCAAGATGTCGAGAACAATTTGAATCGCTTTGTTTAGAAAGCAAAAAAACAAAATTTAAACCTTTTACGCGTTATGTTTTTTTTAAATGATAGTCCTGATAATGTATTATGTTCATTAAGTGATGTACCATTTTTTAAAAACTATGTGCGTTTCGAATAGCTAGCCGCAAATGTCGGATATTTGGGGAAATCACCGTAACTATCGTGTATTGTCTTGTATAAACGACCACACTGTTAGTTGTGTAGCGAGTGATCATATCAAGCCTTAACCAACAAGTAGAATCTTTGAATGTTCGTCTTAAAGAGTTGGATGTGAATGCCTACACTCTAAAAACACCCGGGTCAGAATTGACCCGGAAAAGAGTCCGTTGGGGCCACACTCCGTTCAGGGTCAAAAATGACCCGGAATAGGGTCATGAAGACCCGGAATGGGGTCACATCTGACCCCATTCCGAGTCATTTTTTGACCCGGAATGGAGTGTGGCCCCAACGGACTCTTTTCCAGGTCAGTCTGACCCGGGTGTTTTTAGAGTGTAAGATGTGACAATCTTACATCAGTGTGCTGGAAGTGAGACTATTTAACGTCAAGATGGTATCATATTCTGTCGAATTAATAGATTTTCCTATGGAAAACAAAACTTATTTGTTAATTTGGCCACACGGATCTCTTTGTACACACGCGTGAAGAACTATATAGATAAACTTCACAGTTAAAATTATATAGATATATATTTTATTCCACGTTAGCGTAACGTTTTGTATATAGATTTCCTATGGAAAACAAATATATTGTATTATGTTTTACTTATAGACACGATTTCTAAAGTGAATCATTATTTCAAAGTTAGTTGATATCATATTATATTATGTGTTTTCAGGCAAAGTAACAGTTTACTAAATTTGATTTATTTCAAACGTATTACGTGTATAAAACAACGCAAATAATTATTTATTGTAGCTAATGAATTATGTCAAATGCTACGTATTACTTGACTTCATGTGTATATTATTTATTAAGTGGAAAGTAAAATATATTATAGAAGTTATATTGTCATAAACCTCTTGTGTTTATAATTATGATTGATACTATGGCTCATTAATAATGTAGAAGGATACCCCGGGGATACCTTAGATGTCTTATAGGGTAAATCGACTTAAATATAACTTAAGGAGACGCCAGATAGAAAGACAGACGACATGGAGGCATTAAGTAATCATAAATTTAAATACATGTAGAACACAAATCAGGAAAAAGGAGACTCTACTGTCTTTATCCCGTATGCATGCATACACAATTACACATTGACATTTCGAATCATACGAAGTCACCCAGAAATACACACCTACGTTTGTTGTTCCGCAGAAGCGAACATTCTTTGTTTTCTTCTGGCAGCCTCAAATTATTGTTAACATTTCTTGAATTTACGATAATGTATATTTTGATTCATCGAACGAGGAAGAGGTTCATAAAAGAAACAAACATGGCAATTCATTCTAATGGACTTGGTATTTCGGGGTAGAACAGTTTCACGACAATATTATAGGTCGCTGCGTCTAGCTATACACTGGCTTTGGCAGAGATATCCTTTTTATGATTCTATTGTTTTTGAATTCTTAGTATGTTTCGTTTATTCTAGTAAATCACATGATTGTATCATTGGTAGTGTATCATCTATACTAAGTACTGGAAAAGAAGATTTTTATTTTGTTTTGCTAACAAAATAAATAATATTTGTAATGATACAAATTAACTTATTATAGGCGTATTGTATTTGTCGAAATTATAGATATAACGTTCTTCAATAAATTAATATTATACTGGCTACCGGCAATAATCTCCGTTTAATTCATTCTTTATAATTCCATGCACGTAATAACGCAAAGCGTAATCAATTTGTGTTACACGGCGTCCTATGAGGTTTTAATATATTTCTGTTTAGCGTACGATTGCGACTGTATAAATGACCTACTTTGAAAGTATGCATCACTCACCTCTTCAGAAATTTGAAAGATAACATTTATTTTAAGAAACTGGGGAATATTGTTTAAAAATAGCATTTAATGGATGATTTGTCGTGATTGAAGAGAGACGTATATGGCACGCTATATTCCGCGGCGCCTCGCTGTCAAGTAGCGGCAGTTAACATGCACGTGCACTGGGCTACTCGCCCTAGATGTGAGTGTTGCTGCTTGCCATTTTAAGAAGTCATGAATTTAAAGGTACCATTAGGTCTTTGCATTCAGCCATTCACTCACATAAACTCGCAAAGTGTTTCAAATTGTTCAATAATATAGCTACTATAGATTAGGGTACATATTTGATTTTTTTAATAATTGACGGATACATTTGTATTCATTATTTATTTTTTCTTACAAAATGGAAAATTGATAATTCCCCTTTTATTAAAATTAAAAATTAAACAGAATCCAATAATTGTGTTAGACATATCTTGATTGATTTCGATTCCAATTGTTGAGGGCTGTCAGTGAGGGGTCAAAGCTTTCAAAAGGGGGAGGGATAGAGAGGTGGTTCTGTAACTAGAGCCCCTGAATTTGATATACTACTCACTGTAATTTAAGTAATTGCCTGTGTGTAATACCGTCCACACAAAACATGTTCTGGGTCAATGCTGATGTATACAACATATTATACATGTAAACCGAAAGTGAAATTCCTATATATTCTTACCATTATTGATGCGTGTCTCACGATGTTTCTTATAGTATCTGTAATAATATTGATACTGATAACAATAATAACAATAATGAAAATGATTAATGATAATGATATATGATAATTATGATAAATAATGACAACTATCTTATGATGACAATAATAATACAGCGCTTGATGTAATTGTTCGTCTGCTTTTTAAGTACTTTACAAAAGGTGTTATGTTTAACACCGTGGGAATAAAATGGGTAATAATCGAACCATATTCTAAGGTACAAAGTCTCCGAACAAATGGGTCATGACAACAAAACTACAAAAACGTTTACATATTTCCAAACAAAATGATTATAATCACTTTTTGATTGCTATACCAGTTTTATCACTAAATTAAGAGTATGCGTGGGCCGATTACATTTTACTGCTTTTCGGCGAAACATAAAACGAGCACAATTGTTCGCATTACGAGTATGGGTTCAAAGGCAAATGTCGGTACGTCTGTCAAAGTAATAACTGAACAAGGAAATAATTCTTCACAATTATGGTCCCGTTGCAGAAAGAGATACAGTCGATTGTAAGTTACAATTATAAGTCAGAAACTTAGCGCGTTTTAACCAATCAGATTCGCACAATTACAATTAATTTTAACTTACAATCGATTGTATCTCTTTCTGCAACGGCCAAGGTGTCACAAAATAAGATGTGGAGTATAATAATACTCGGTCTTTATGTAGACTCGACCAAAAGGAAGGGTTGACAAAGCATTCAAATGTGTGCGCTTCCTGCCTTCTGTAGACAAGCTATTCCCAATACGAATTCACCTTGCATCAGTATGTTATGTGTTGCTTTGTCGGGTTAATATCTTGGCCCTCGTTGCAGAAAGAGTTACAATCGATTGTAAAAGTTGCCATTAATTGCAAGACAGATCATGTGAGTGAGTGAATGCGCAAATCTGATTGGTTCAAATGTGCATATTTTCTGTTCAAATGTGCAATTAATTAATTGCAACTTTACAATCGATTGCATCTCTTTCTGCAACGAGGCCTTGCTTATCTGGCAAGCACTATTATATACAGTTACAAGGAAAAACCTTTGGCAATATGATGTTCTATATACTGTTAGCCACAAAGTGAGATGACAATTGTGAAAACGGGACCTTTAATAATTCAGTCCATCGATTAAAATTGTCACCTTTATTAATTTTGTTGTTCAATTGTCGATGATATCAAAGCCTAACGATCATTATTATACATCTCTCTCTTGAAGTCAAGGTCGTTCGATAGTATTGGTTCGCTGATATTACAATTAGACCTATAATTATTTTCACATGTGTAATAATAAATCATAAACACAGTTACATTAGTTTGTTTGTTTAATAATTTGCTTATAAATATGTTTTCATATACTAAAAACTGTAATTTAAATTTTCTTATTAAATGAGAGGTGTTGTTTAATATTTGCCGCGTGGTAAATGTAACAATATTCCTGAATTTTGGAAAATGAACAGACGACCTTTTCGTCGTGAGCTCGGCATTAAGGGCAGAATATTTGCTTTGCAATTTTGTTTCATTTGGCGATGACCTATCATTCTGGTCAGTTAGAATGTTATTACTTTATTCTGCCCCAGTTACGCAGTTGAAAGATAATCGTGTTCGTCGACCATGGTTACTATGTCAATACAATTTTATCTTTACCGCGATACTATTATGTGCGATGATAATATTGTAACTCCATGGACGTTCACTACCGGAAAAAATACAACGTTTCACACTGTGACCACACTGTGAATACGTCGTGAGCATAATGCGAGTCCACTGAGAAAGCAAACAATTGATCACACTATAATTAAAGTGTTAATCAGTGTGTTCACAGTGTGTTCGCCTGTAATCAGTGCTGATACTGTGACTACGGTGTAAGCATATTGTGAACACACTGTGACTACGGTGTAAGCATATTATTGTGAGCACAATGTGACTATGGTGTAAGCATAATGTGAGTACACTGTGACTACGGTGTAAGCATATTGTGAACACACTGTGACTACGGTGTAAGCATATTATTGTGAGCACAATGTGACTATGGTGTAAGCATAATGTGAGTACACTGTGACTACGGTGTAAGCATATTGTAAGCAAACTGTGACTACTGTGTAAGCATATTGTGAGCACACTGTGACTTCGGTGTAAGCATAATGTGAGTACACTGTGGCTACGGTGTTAGCATTTGTGAGCACACTGTGACTTCGGTATAAGCATAACGTGAGCACACATCTGTCACACTATAAAAAGGGTTCAAACTGTGTGTTCACGGTGTGTTCACGGTGTGTTCACAATGTCTTCATACTGTGGAAAGCATGAAAGGCATGACTCTAAAATGATATAATTATACACAGTGTATTAATTCCTAGCAATGTGATATGTGCGAAACACGGCGAATCTACACTGTGGCACCCAATTGTTTCCCCGTAATGCTTTGTTAGTGATGTATTGAATTGAATTAAATTGAATCCCACGCTCTTGTACATAAAACAACGTACATTAACTCCATATAATGGATGCTTCTAAATGGCCTAGTCACACTGAACCGTTTCTCCTTCCGTTTCCTATCCGACCAAAATGTGGCGAAACAGTCAGTATACCTATAGCAAAGTTTGAAGTTCCATGACGTTTCGTTTCACGCGAAACGGAGCCGAATTGAAAGTATCCTATAGTCCATTCCGAACTTCGTTTCCTGCTACTGCTAGTACCCTCCATCCGGATGTCAAACGGATAAGAAACAGAAAGAGAAACTGTGCAGTGGGACTAGACCATAAATGAAATCATAAGCACTTGTTAACTCGCGGAAGGTGTCGTAGCGAGAGGTGATTACGGTACTGCGTAAGCATCGATGATCTGACACTTGCTATTATTTACACCCACCTCCCACGGTGGCGCATTGGTTAACATAACACAGTGAAACGTGTCTCAGTTGGCCACATGTCTAGACTATAGCAGACAACCTGCCTAAAGTGGCCACCGAACACGTCGTTCCCGCAGAGGAAAACAATCTTATAAAACTTAAAAAACTTAAAAAAATTATATCTTTAGAGGTCACCTGTCTACAGTGGCCACCTTTATTGTTTCTCTTGGCTTGGGTGGTTACTATACACAGTTTTGACTGTATACATCTCATGAAGCATATAATTATCTAGACGGTTTTTCGCCCGTGTATTGTATTATAATATGAATACGAATATAGGATGATCATCACTTAACATTATTTAAGTTAGAAATGTTCAGTTATGAAATTAAAAATGGTGCCTGTAGGCATTTGCCTGTATACATTGGAGGGATTTTCGCATGCCTATGATACAATTTATTATAATACTTATCGGATTATAAATAATAAAATGGGCGTTAACAATATATTGCCATGTCTACGTGTATACATGTATGAATAACTGAATGTATGGTACGTATGACACGGTTCAAGGTAATAATTGGCGTGCATTAGATAATTAATGTATATATAATAAATATTAATTACGTAATGTATAATATTATTATGAAACATAAAAGCCTACGACATGGGTTGAGAACTTTCACTCAGTACATTCCTTGTTAATCATTGTTCAAACACTCTCATAATATGATTATTATATTGGCGTTCATAATAACTATATTCATTCGTGCATGGTGGTGTTGAATTCCCAGCCTTTACTTAAAGGAGGTATGTGTATGGGGATCGTCGCTGGCTGGTGTTCATAACATTACAAGAACTATATAATAAACCTATACCCTACGTATGTGATGATTTCCCACCAAATTCCCAACCTTGTATGGTATATGGGGATTGTCGCTTACTGCATGGTGTTCATAACATTACAAGAACTATATATGCCTACACTACGCCTGTGTGTATAGATTTCCCGCCAAAATTTTCGTAGCATTCTGGTGTTCATGAAATTAAAAGAACGTTATTTGTGCCTATACCCTATACGCCTGTGTATATTTCCCGCCAAAAATTCTCGTCGCTTTCTGGTGTTCATAAAATTACAAGAACTATACCTACACTACGCCTGTGTAGATTTCCCGCCAACATTCTCGTCGCATTCTGGTGTTCATGAAATTAAAAGAACTATATTTATGCCTACCCTATAATATTACAGCCTGTGTAGATTTCCCGCCAATTTCCCGCCCGTGTATATTTAATCGACCGTCTCTGCCTTGCAGCTGGTGGTTGTCCTGCGGATATTTTATGCGTCGACGTCTAGCCCCAGCACGCACGTTGTTTAGTTTAAAGAGATTGTCAGACGTTTTGCTAACGACCAGATTATCTAATATACACTTTTTAACATTCAATATTTGAAGACAGATAAATGAGACGCGCGCATTGAATAGTTGTCTGCTTTATAATAATCAAAATGATGTCTCGTCCTCTTCAAGTTGCACCACGGGAGAAATTAGATATCCAAAGTGTTTATACAGATTGTCCATTTTGAATGGCGCAGAGTGGTTTAAAAATCTCCTGCGAAATGTTTACCCCAAGTAAAAGAAAAAAGAATAACGACACATTTCTTTTGGTATTCAAACATTATCTTTAATGTTTAAAGTTAGTATGGAAAATATTAATTTGAATTGCAAAGAAACGTCTGCAATCTGATTTCAGCCGCGTTTTTTTTGTTGGTATGTTCTTTTAAATTTTACAGCGTACCAAAACTGAATATTCCTTTGAATTTACGTAAGTAGACTCTCGCAGTGGATACTAACACCACTTATCTCCCGACAGTCGGATTTCCCGCGCTGTTATTTTAAAATTAACAGTAGTCCTAAACTTGATTATTCCTTTAAATTTAAGTAAGTAGATCCTCGCAGTGGATAATCACACCACTTGTCCATCGTCAGGCGGAACTCCCGCGCGCACTTCCCGACCTAGCTCCCTTTAACAATTATGTCATGGTATTTGCCTCCAGAGAGTAATTATCTATATTAATTGGAAGCATCGTAATGGAAACTGAATCCTCCGAGCATTCTACGGCAGATACAAATGATTTGACACCACTTATGTCCTTGGCTATGCTGGCGAAGCAAGAGTGTGACGTGGGGTGGGGGAGGGGAGGGGGGGGGGGGGGGTGCACTTTACACAGCTTTTCGACACCACCTCCCTTTAAACATTATGTCAGATAGTAATTATCAACATGAATTGGAAGCCTCGTAATAGAAACCGACTTCCCAGAGCATTTATCTGGCAGAGAATAATTATTTGACACTATATACACAATGACATGTACGTATGTCCTTGCTAATGGCGTACCTAGGGTGGGGCATGGGGGGGGGGGGGGGGGGGGTGTACACCATTTTCTTCTCGACCCACCCCCCTTTCATAGTTATGTCATAATATTGCCCCTAAGAGTTATTATCAATGCCACGATTAATTTAAGGAATTGTCACAGAAACACGTCTCCGAGCATTATAATGTGCAACTGCAAGATAATTTTAGTTTCACACTACGCATGCCCTTGTGTCTGTGACATAGGCAGGGTAGGGCGAGGGGGTGGGGATGAGGGTTGTACTAATTCACCTATATAGCTTCTCGAACCCACCTCCCTTTAATAGTTGCATCACTATATTTTCCCCTATATAAAGAGAGTAATTAGATATAATATTTATTGGAGCCCGCGTAATAGATACTGACTCTTTCCAAGCATTATGTGGCATTATAATAATTATTTGATACTACGTATGCCATTGGCGTCCTATATATGGCGTATCTAAGGTGTGCGTGTGTGGGAGGGGGGGGGGGGTATATACTTCACCCAGCTTCACTCAATCTCCCGTGAAAAATGATGAAAGAGAGTAGTTATAAATATTACGTATCAATATTTGAGCCCGCGTAATAGAAACCGACTTTTCCGAGCATTATGTGGCATTATAATACTCATTTGATATTTCGTATGTCCCTGTGCATGGCATAGCTAGGGTGGGGCGCAGTGGGAAGGGGTGGTGCGGACTGAGACAATTGTACTTATTAAACCTTGCCTCCCAATTCCAGATCATAATACCCCCCCCCCCTCCCCCTCCCCGAGAGTTATTATTATTTGCATTAATTGGAGGCCTCGTAATATGGACGAGGATCTAAGAGCAATTATAGCGTGATAATCGTGATATTGTTTCGATAGTGTACATTCCGAAGTAAATTCATCCAACCATATTCCGTATTACCAAATTGATTATTTGGGAGCTAGAATGCTAGGACTAAATTAATCAGAGAGCCAATTCTATTATCAAATTAATTAGAGTGTCAAAGCTATTACCAAATTGATTTTTTTTTTTGTAGTCACGGAAGAGCTACTTCTGGAACTCGGTACTTTCGATCATAGGATTATTAAAATTTGTGCATGAAACTAGGCTTTAAAGGGGTAGTTTAGTTTTGGTAGAGAGGGCGCTGCACATCACAATTTTTTTGTGAGGTAATGAAAAACTGAGTGTCGAATCTGAGAGAAAATGCAATTTTAATGGCAGAATAAACTTTATTTGGTCAAAATCGACCCAGAAACTCCTGAAATATCAGTAATGTATCTGATCTTATAATTATTTGGGGCCCAAATAATTAGATGATTTTTTCAAAAAATAAAAAAAATCCTTGCACTTTTTCAAAAGTGTTCAAAAGCGTTTTTTAAATAGTTGTTGATGATCTCTCTATTTAATCATCATTTCAATAAAACATCACATGCATAATTTTGTATGAAAAATGGTTGAAACCAATGCCTTTTTAGAAAGCGCCCTCTTATGTTTTAATGGCTCTTTTTGAATGATAACGGGCTTTTTACTTAGTCGTTTGTAATTTTGTATACCTTTTTCAGCATGGTGGAGTTATAATTATTAGTTTATAATGTTACTGTCCACGTTTGGTTACTAAAGTTCAGCCTTACCAAAACTGTACTACCCCTTTAATTCCATCCATGGTATTGCATGTCAAGTCGACAGTGCACATTTTGTTGCAAGACAGAACTGATAATGGCGCTGTATGATGGCCGAATAATAATTCTACATGAGCAATGTTTAAATAAATACGTCCCTTCTCCTTTTTATTTTAGCGAGATACTAAATCTTGAGTATACTTACGAATACTTTAACATATTTAATACATCCAGTGTATTTCACACAAGGTATTGAACGATGTTTAACTCACCATATATACTTTTGAAATGATATTTCAATTAGTGGCATTATTTCAACAGTTTAATTTGGTAATAGCCTTCCACAAAATACAATGTAATTAATACTTCATTGTCGTACTTCAATTTAACTTCATTACGTCATGTCCAAATCGTTTGGGGTCGTTTACGTGTATGCGTCTTAAAGCGAGTATAAGAAATAACTGTTAATATTAATATGTTTTGCAGTAATATTCAGTAGTATATTTCCTTTTGTCTGTGTCAGATACCCGACAACACTTTGCAGCATCATGTATTACATGGTATTGTATCAAATGTGCAATAGTAGATAGTGTAGTATAAGGGGGAAATATACGGTAGGCTAGGAAAAAATATATTTTATGACAACATATGCGGAAAAGGAAGCCGCTTCCTGCTTTAAGTCTGATAATACCGGCATTGCACAAAAATACAAACACTGCAATTCACATCGTATCCAAGTAGACGTAATATCCATGGCGTGCATGGCACTTTGAAAGATAAATAAGTGAGAGACTGAGAAGGAATTAAATGGGTCGTGTTTTTATCATACCAAGCGTACATGCGTGATAGGTCGACAAACAAAAACACAGCACTCGCCTTATCATTGATTAATGGACATTCCAATTGATTTCTGTGTACGTAGAGACCAACCTTCTGGCGTACTTCCAGTGTATAAAGTGTAGTAAATTCCTTTAAAGCAGTGAAAACATATGTTCATTATTTCATACGGAATTAATCGTTAAATAATTGTATAGAATTTCTGCATTATATTCATAGGTTTTAAATTACGCACAAATATCTCTAGTGATGCATGAACATTCCGGGAAAATGTCTGTTAAAAAAAAGGGTGTTATATTCAATGCATAACAAAGAAATTAATTATAATTTATATTTAATGTTGTTTGTTAACGTTATTACATGAATATTTTATGTATGTTTGTTAACGAAGGATAGAATTAATTTAATTTAGTCTAAGTTATCTGTTTCATGGTTAATACAAATATAAAAACCTCCATATTGAACGTCTAGCATTTAAAAAAAATCATAATGCTTCGCTATTTTATTTGTATAGTAACTATATACATTTAGTTCACTTTTATCCTTAGCGCACAAAATTATAATTCTATTACATTTGCTGTATTTTGTTGAAGTATATTTGTTCTCGATTATTATGATTAATGCCTATAGTACTGTTGTTGTATTATAGGGCAAAGCAAACGCCTTTTTGAACTTGTGTGATGTGTCTTTTCTAATTAACGTTATTCCCCGTTTGTATTGCTCATGATTTTCGGGTCATAATTTATGTATACAGTCAAACCTGTCGTTAGGCCCGGTCACATATCACCGGATAGCGTAAACGGATGGCCGACGAATAGACATTTTGCAAAATCAATTTTTCCGGTGGTGAAAGACTGAAAGTCGTCTCCATTGCTTCATGCACAAAACATTCCGCCGTATAGAACAACGTACATCGCCTGACAAGGAACGGACAAGTAACGCATACAAACGGAGACGAACGGATTGAATCCATCGGGCATCCGTTTACGCTATCCGGTGATATGTGACCGGGGGGGGGGGGGGGGGGGGTGTTTCACAAAGATTCTAAGTTGAACTTAACGCTAAGTTGGACTTAACTATTATGGAAAGCCATTTGAAGCCTTGGAATACAATATATTAAAATGCAGCAAAGCAAGAACTTTAGACTTTCAATAAATGCTGCATCAAGAACATGAAAATTCCTTGATAATAGAAAATATTAATGGTTAGAATCAACATTTTATGCCTTAGAAAAAGGACTTTTTACAACAATTTTTCAAAGAAACTAATGGCTTTTCATACTTTTTAAGTCCAACTTTGAGTTAAGTTCAACTTAGGATCTTTGTGAAACACCCCCGGGGTTTTAGTGGCCAGCACGAAGCAGCTTAGGTTCTAAAAAACATAGAGTTAGTACAGGACCCACCAGGATCCCGTAGACGATGGGTTAACTCTATGGAGACTGCAAATCCAGTATATGGGCCAGGTTAAGTGGTGTTACAATAATGTATATAACACGCATTTTTTGGTTGCGTTTATCATGTTTTTGTAGGGTTATATTTGTGTGTTTAATGTTATAATGATATATACATTTATTGAAAATGTCTTTATCTTCAGCAAATAAACCTTGTCGAAATAAAGTATATTATTGAGAAATTATAATATATATTGTTGCGAAACGTTCTTTATTTGCTTGAAACTACCGTAGTATGACTTACTATATACCCCCTTATACGTGTAACACAACAATCTGAGTATCAATAATATTTTACCAGAACGCATGAGTAATCGCTTGCGCTCAGAGTCTTTTCGATGAGCGTATTATCGCATAAATAAACGTCACCCACAGTGCGCACAGACATATTCGCGATAGACTCATCGAACAGTTTTCCCGTGATCATGGTGATCGGTATTTAGACGACACAGATATATATTGGAGGTATGTATATAGATTGATGTTTACATTTATTACATGTATTGCTTTTATAGGCCAATGATGTGATTTTTGTGTCTTTTCATGATAAATAGTTATTGAGTTCATTGTACTGGACACTAGCACTTGCCCGCTTTCCAGGGACAAGTACAAATTGATGTCGGGCAAGTAAAATGTCATGAATAGTCTATTTTGCTTGCCAGATCGGGCAACTAAATAACAGTTCAACTATACGAGAGAACAATGTAGTGTCATTTTATGTGTAAATCTCACTTATATAGAAGAAAGCGGGCAAGTAAATTTCATATTGGGACAAGTAAAATAAAAAATAACAAGATTTTACTTGATTTTACGGGCCAGTACAGACATTTTTTTTAGTGTGGAGGCTGCCAGTAATGATATTTTTTTCTAGTATTTTGATTATTGTCAACAATTGAGAATTGTGACGCAATCATCATACGTTTGCAGTGAATCGTAGGCGAATCATGCACTGGTCATTTTAGTAGCCAAGTGGCACGCAATTTCTCATAAAATTTGAACAAACAAAAACACACACACACACGAGCATTTTCCCCCTGAATTCACCGATACTCAATATATCGCTCGACTTCCCACTATATAGGGATCTAGTAATTATTGTGTTAACATAATATTATGCAAAAACTGACAAAGGGTTGATAGAATGCGTGTATTTTTGTGATCTGATATTTCCACTGGGTGATGTGTGAAAGTCCATGCTACATTAAAGGAACTAAAGAATACAACGTACTTTGGCACTTATTCCATAGTAATGTTGATGACTTGTAAAATAGGTCTGCCGAAAAAAACTCCATGAAAATAAACACAGTAGTGATTTTAGACTAATTTTCTGATGCCAAATCTCACTTAGCAGCCAGTTTACGCCCCGCCCACATTTAGCGTCCAGAATCGGCAGCGTGATTGACAATATTCATTGGCTTGCGTCATCTACAGAATGTAGTTCATTAGTCCGTTCTTTAGATGACGTCATATTTTGGCGATTTAAAAGGGGCGTTCTCAGGACAATTAGATATTTACTAATTACCTCAAAATGTATTGATTTCATGGGAAATGACTGCCAAATTTGTTTTCGTGAGGAAAAAATACGTATAGAGAGCCTAATTGTGAAAATTAGGCCATCTAGACGCTATAGTTCCTTTAATATCACATTTTCTGTCTAACGAGCGAAAATATCTACTATTTATATAAGTACTATTTATACCTATACTAACTCATTGCCATTATAGTTAAAGTTTGCACAGCACTATTGAAATTGTCCGCGAGATTTTTTCAATTGTAATCATAAATATCTCAATAAAAGCCCAGTCCCATACTGACGATTTTCACGGCGAATCGCAATGATTTGACGTTCGTCGAGAAAATCGCTTAGGTCGTGTTGCATCGTATTACATCGTATCGGTTCTTCCCCAAAACCATGGGCGTAGATCTGTCATTGATACCCATTCAACTGGGGGGATGATCTATTCATTCATCCCCCCTGATGAATAGGTATTACGTAAGTCGCTACGCCCATGCCCAAAACCGTGGCTAAATCGAGTCGATTCGTTCTAGTAAATCGTTGCGAGTCGTTGCGAGTCGCCGTGAAAATCGTCAGTATGGGACTGGGCCTAACAGAGAGAACATTTTAAAAACCGAAGTTGGTCTCATACTTCTATAAGTAAGAGGAAAACAACTAGACATGAAATAACCACCAGATAATGCAAGTGGGACTGGAATATAGATGTTGGCAAAATTTACTAGATACCTTTAAAATCATATTTTGTTCTCTCGATATAATATTCACTTCGTATAACAGCATGTCGACCATGTGACGTATGTACATGTATAATATGTGACATTCAAAAACGAAATAAATTTTAATAGAAACAACTTTAATATGATTCTTAAGCCTGCTGCATATCATCCATTATTTTACTTGTAGCTCTACCTGGAAAGGAAATGTTAGAGGACATTTCGAAATCTAAGTTATATATTGACACATGTATCTTCTAAGTAAAACATGTGATATTGCATTTGCGGAGTTGCATATAATATACAAAACAAACATCGAACGGGATAGGGCATGACATTCAACGCTATTTTCATACACAGTTCATCGAACGAAAATAACAAAATAAAAATATTCTAGTGGTGACAGCTGATATTGATGGGGGGGGGGGGGGGGGGTGGGGGAGATGTGGTGTAGCCGCACGGGGGCAAACGTGAAGGGGCGGGGGAGGGGGGGTCCGATGAAGAGGGCAGTGGGAACCCAAAATGTATTGTTATGTAGTGTTTTTTATTATGGATTTGGCGTTCATTTGAATTTAATAGTTGCGCCATTATTTAGCAAATCGTTATGTAGTCCTTATTTTTGTTTTCCTTACTACGGGTGCAACGGGAGGGGGGGGGGGGGGGTTGTCACCACCCCTTATCCCCTCTTATAGCCACTCCACTGTCTTCCATGAATATGTTGCTTAGAATGTTTTTATTCTTTTCTATGTTATTTGATCCACAGGGCTAGGTTATGATACTTCCCTGTTCCATGTTCTGTCAACAACAACACAAATATTTCCTTGATAACGGTACATAATGCTTATTTCTTTATATTATACTATTTTCGCAGTGTGAACCCCAAATGTATTATTAATGTCAGTATTGTTTATAGATTTTGCGTTCATTTGAATTTAATATTTACGCCAATTGTTATGTAGTCCTATGTCTTGTGCGTATTCCTTACTACGGGTGTAACAGGGAGGAGGAGGGGGGGGGGGGGGGGGGGGTGGGCTGGGGTGTCATCACCCCGTACCCCCATCTCTATATAGCTACGCCACGGTCGCCCATTATGTTACTATTTGGAATTTTATATTTTTTCTAGGTTATTTGATCCACAGGGCTAGGTTATAATACTTCCCTGTTCCCTGTTCTGTCGAAAATATGTTTAATGTCCCATTTCCTTGATACATAATGTTTATTTCTTGACATGGCAAATGACTTATAATACCCAAAACGTTGGTTTATGCTTTGTGTCTTCTGGTTCATGGCCATTTAAAGTGATCCATTAAAGGTGCACCTGTAAAGTGTCAGATATTGCCCAAAATGACATTTGAGACTTCAATCCTGTACCAAAATCATTGTAAGATATTTCCGAATGATGTGTGAAAGTTTCATTGAAAAAGAACACTGCTTTCCTGGTTAAAAAAGCGAAAATATGCGTCAGCTTTTACAACAAACGTTTATGAGGTTTATGACCGTTAATTAACGCTTTTGAGCTGAATGATAGATATCATCATACTAAAGGGGCATTTGGAAATATCTAACCCTATTTTATTCTTCTCTTACCATAAGCTAAACAACACGGTAGAAGAGAAACGAGGAAGCTCCAAGAAATTAGATTAGCTCCAAGAGTTAGACACTTTACAGGCATCCCTTTAACTTTACATTTCCCCCCCCCCCCCCAAACAAACAAAAACAAAAAAATGAATGGTTGAGACTTCAATCATGTAACCAATTTCATTGTTAGCTTCTTGAGAATGATATGTGAGAATTCATAGAAAAAGAATAAAGTTTACCTAGTAAAAACAGAGAAAATCAATGTCTGATTTTTATTCCCGACGGTTCGCGTGAAGTATCCGAATACGGATATTATTGATTGAGTATCCGAATTCGGATACTCTTGACTACGGTCGGAAACCGTCTATAGACGCTCTCCAATTTGCGAAATCAAAAACCATTTCATTCTTCTGTTACCTTTAGCCTAACAGCAAGGTACAAGAGAAGTGTGAAAGCTCCAAGTGATTTTGGTTGAAATGGTACAAAGTTAATGGATCACTTTAACCCAATGCCTACGGGAATCTGATGGGCCCTGTACAAACTCTATGGGAATTGAACAATCTAGTATACAGGGGAGAGGTTAACTATAATGGATATGGATGTGGCGGTAGAGCATGCGCAGGCTATTATCCGTGCTCAACTTTGTAACCATTCCTTGTTTTGCTGAATATACCGTATGATGTTCCGTTTTCATATTCTTTAAAACGCGTCCCTTTCTTTGTCATCATGTCAAGTCAATGTACGACATAAGCCTCATAACGTGCATTGACACTAAACCGCTCCCTTATAATGATTTCGTCTAAAGGGGGTTTCACATTGGGCCCTGCGTATTATAGTTGCGTAGTGTTGCGTACCGACTACGCCAAGTGTACGCTGTCCTACGCTGTCCTACGTAACTATATACGCTGAGGTACGCAAAGAGGTACGCGAGATGGACGCAACAAATTAAACATGTTTAATTTGTTTCGCGACTGTCTGCGTAGACACTGGACCAGGGGGGTGTCACTGCTGCTAGAGTGCCGCGATTTTTGCTCACCGGAAGAGCCTACAACTGGTTGCATTATGGGTTACTTGGAAACTCCAGTAAACCAATCACAGATTAGTTCATACGCGTCGTCACCGGATCGAGGTCAATAAAACAAGTTCATATGCATACGTCACCATGGATCCCATTGTTCATAAGCGTGATACAAATCTAGGACAGTGCGCCATAGAAGTAGTATATAAATAACTAGAAGAGAATCTACGCACTGCGCGCTAATTTTCCCATAGCCTTAACACGCAGCAAACATGGCCGGTTAGGGAAACTTCATGGACTGGCTAACATGGAATGCTGGGTATTTTGTAGTCTATGATCTAAGACCCTCGATCGCATGTTAAAAATAATCCCACCACCCATAATAGATAGCCGCCAACGAGAGAAATCTGCACAACAGCAGTGATGGCTGCCAGCCGAGGCCTCGTGAGCAGCGATCACTAAAGTTACGCAGACCTCTCTCGTTGGTCGCGCTATGTTCAGCATGCGATCGAGGGTCTCGATCCTAGACTAAACGTATCCCAGAATTCCATGTTAGCCAGTCCATAAAAGTTTCCAAGATTAGCGCGCAGTTTGACCCCCCTGCAGTGCGCAGGAAAATAGGCGCGACAGTCTACGCACTGCATAGCATGATGATTGGTCAAGTATTTCTAGGTCACTACGCGATGACGTAGAGAAGTAGGCTACGGGAGCTTCAAAAATCGGTTCACTCCGCCATGTTGCCCATGTACAAATTCTATGGGACACGTGACTTACGCGCGTTAAGCCCCCCTAATTGCCCCTACCCCTTCCTTTGGTATTCTTGCGCCCCCCCCCCCCCCCCCCCCCCCACATGCTGCCCTCCTATGGAAGTAACTCCTTTTAATGGGAAAGTAGTTTTGATTGAGATGGTGTTTAATTGGAATTAAAAATGTGTCCCATCTTCTTTATTTGATGATAGAAAATATTTGTTTATAAATCCTACGCATTATTTTGTTAAATTCATATACAAAATTGACTTTAAAATGAATTATGTTAGTCCATCTATAGAATATTTATTAAAAACCACAACATTCATGTTTAAAACAAATGTTGAAAAGTTGTCAGAAGTACATACATAAAGAAAAAAATACAAACACACACACACACACACACACACACACACACACACACACACACACACACACACACACACACACACACACACACACACACACACACACACACACACACACACACACACACACACACACACACACACACACACACACACACACACACACACACACACACACACACACACACACACACACACACACACACACACACACACACACACACGCACGCGCACACGCACACACACACACGCACACACACACACACACACACACACACACACACACACACACACATACACCAGCTACCATGTATTCAAATATCTCTTTAATATGATCAATCCATGAACCTTGATACTATAATAGTCTCCGAAAGAAAGAAAAAAGACAAGGGCAAATTCTGATTCTCTGTGCAATCGATATCGCAAGGGACATGATTATTCACGTTACCGTGGTAACAATAATCCGATGGGGGTTCACCCTCTTTCATATATATACAGAAAAAAGGGGTTTATTTGCGATAATGCGGTTGCGTCATGGAGGTTTATTAATGCACCCTAAGGAAGTTGTCAAATGGAAACTCCTTCTTACGTATCAAGTGAATATATACAGCATCAGACCCACAAGGGCAACTTGGAAGGTAATAACGAAATCAAAAGCACATACATGTATATTAAAGGGACTTGGTAACATTGTCCAAATCCTCAAAATCCAATTGGAATTATAGAGGTTCCCTCATATCTTGTATATCTGTATTCGTATTAACAATAAAAGCATGGGACAGGTTTCGGTTTTTCAAATGTCCCTTTCGTTAAAAAGATATTTACGATTGAAGTGTTTAGATGTTAAATTATCCACTGGATCGCGAAAACCGTGTACAAAGTGTGTGCGATGAGTTAGTGAATATCACTTTGCATTTTTGCTCATTACTCGGCCATATAACTTCCACTTAACTTGAAATTTGAAACACCCAGTGGACAATTATCAGATAACAATAATATACATTGTATCAACCACTCATCACTTTTTGCACATGTCAACAAAGTTACTAGATCCCTTTAAAGGGGTAGTTTAGTTTTGGTAGAGAGGGCGCTGCACATCACAATTTTTTTGTGAGGTAATGAAAAACTGAGTGTCGAATTTGAGAGAACATACAATTTTAATGGCAGAATAAACTTCATTTGGTCAAAATCGACCCAGAAACGACTGAAATATCAATAAATATATCTGATCTTATAATTATTTGGGGCCCAAATAATTAGATGATTTTTAGAAAAAAATAAAAAAATGCTTGCACCTTTTCAAAAATGTTCAAAAGCGTTTTTGTAATAGTTGTTGATGATCTCTCTATTTAATCATTATATTAATAAAACATCACATGCATAATTTTGTATGAAAATGGTTGAAACCAATGCCTTTTTAAAAAGCGCCCTCTTGTGTTTTAATGGCTCTTTTTGAATGATAACTGGCTTTTTACTTAGTCGTTTGTAATTTTGTATACATTTCGAGCATGGTGGAGTTATAACTATTAGTTTATAATGTTACTGTGCAGGTTTTGGCTACTAAAGTTCGGCCTTACCAAAACTAAACTACCCCTTTAAGAACGAATGTGGTGACATCTTATAGGCGACGCAATTAATAATGCAGTGATTCAATCTTTTGGTCTTCTACCAGTGACGAATAATCTTCTTATGAGGTAATACATTTCGTAAATGTATTATAGAGCCTACAATCATGATGCAGGCCAATAGGGACGTATTTAGATACTAAAGCCCGGTTTTTAGCTTACTTCGTGACATTTCTCTTTCATACAGGATTGTAAGTTTCTTATAAACACAATGAACCAAATGTCAAGAAGGTAATGCATTTCGATACGGATCAGTAGGGAGGTATTATTATCTTCTTTAATATTCGGAATACAAAACATGACAAACAGTATATTATATTTCTGGGAGAAAAGAGAAAGAAAAGGAGAATAACAAACACCCCACACAGTATGTGTACAATACACCCTAGGGCGATGGTTTGGAATACAGCAGTGAATCATTCATTATATTGCATTCTGATATTGCATGAAAATAGTGCAATAACAACATCAGTCATTGAATTGTCGGAATTCCTCCCTAGAAACTAAAAGTTGGCAACTTTGTTTTGCGATCTGTTGAAATCTGTTTTGCAAAATAATAATAATAATAATATACTCGATTTAAAGGTATGGTGTCAAGAAAATCAGCTGAAAATGGCATTTTAGCCCTTCAGAAAGCCACTTACATGTAGATTTCGAATAAAACAACTGTTTTGCACTTGGAAAATTATTTATAAATTATATGAGGACCTGAAAATTTACTTTGAATGTGCCCCCCAAAAAAATTGAGTTCGGGCGAAGAAAAATGACGTCATAGTTGTGACGTCATCTGCAGGCAATCACAGGATCCCCGATACTCTAATTGTCATAGACGTACACGCCGAGCGCATCTAATCACATTGACAGAGAGATATTATTTCGATTTTTTTCAATATCTACATACATTTGTTTGAGTTTATAATTATGGAGGATCCACACCCAGATTCATCTGATTCTAACAGTGAGCGTGAATTAGACGAAAGATCTGGATCAGAGTCAGAATCGAGTTTTGAATTGACTGTTCCTGAAGATAACATTCCAAATTGTGCGTCGGCAGCCAAAATGGAATGGAAGTGATAGAGGTGCAACCGAACAGATTTGTTGAGCGTGGCTGAGCAAATTCATGACAATTTCCCCATAATTGCAGACACCTTTATTATAATTCTTATTTCATTATTTGTCTACACAAATACAACAAATATAATTGCCAAATAAAGGCGCATACTCACTCTAAAATCGCTTCGAGGAAGTCTCCGATATAGCAATCGTATACCCAGCCCCCTCGCAGACAGGTCTTCCGGCCATCAGCACGCACGAGCGCTGCGGCTAGCCCAGGCCTAGCCTAACCATAATAAGTGGCGGCTTCATCCGATCACGTCTCAAAACATGGTGTACAAAAATGCGGTGTTTCGCACTCAAATTCATCTTTTTATGCGGCAATAAAATGACAAGCATCATTGCTTTGATGGATCTATTTAACAATATTTACGGAAATATATTTACAGAACATTCAGAATTACCTCAGTTTTGAGCAAAATATTACTTTTCCCCGAAATAAACAAATCCAAAACTCAAGTCGTTGGCGAGCGTGCGGGAGGTTGAACATAGTCAATCAATTTCTGGGCATCGATATCATACACGTAGTCTACGCCGTTTGCAAATTAACAACACAACTACAAAAGAGCGCTAAGTTCAGTTCATTTATTGTTTTTTTTCTCTGTCGGCATTAGAATGCCGACAGAGAAAAAAAAAACAATAAACATTGTCAAAGATGCCACGAAAGTGATAGATTTGTCCATCTAAGGTAATCGTTCTTGTATTTGTTTGAAAAGCCATGCAAACATGTAAGTAAATTAAGAAATAGTCTAGAATAGGTGCGATCGTAATAATCTTGCATTTTCGTTACTTTTCAGAACTTGTAATACATAGGTAGTTGGCGCGGCAGCTAGCACGCGAGAGCATAACCTGTCTTGTCGCGCGGTCCCCCGAAACTCTGGCAGACCTGCACACACTCGCTAGGTCCTTCCCAGTCGGCCCTCGTTAATTTAACCTTTGAGTTCTAAATCCGCCTCATACGTGGATCCTTATGGAAAACGGTGCAGGCTTATACTTTCCTTAGATGTGTTGCTGCATCTTGCTAAAATTAATTCCTGAGGCAATTTCAGTTAATCCTCAATTTTCAAGCAAATACGAGTTTGTATTACTAGCAAGTCAAAGTGTTTGCATTGAACCACGTTGTAAACAATGCTCGCTCTTCCGTGTTATTGCCTGCAGGTGACGTCATGACTCATGAGCTCATCGCTCCGCTAAAATTACTTTTTTAGGAGTATGGAACGCCGACGCGAAAAAGAGCCAAAAATGTGCATGAAATTTTCCTTTTTTGCCCAACTTAAGGATTAAAAAAAAAAAAAGAATGTGGTATATCAATAAAGGCACATATTCAAAGCTATAAAGCTGAATCAAAGCCGGGATTGCGCCCCTCCTTTAAGTAGCGCGATGATTGATAATCATCGCTAAGCGCTTTACAATGACATTTATACACCCGGTCATAGGATGCAATACAAAACCAGCACACATTGTGTGCACCATCTCCACTCCCTGGGGAGCATTCCTTCCAAGCGGCTCATGGGCCTTTAGAAGATCGGTCACATAAAGGCTTTCACCTGCTATATAGAATAATAACCATATCGATTTGTTGTCTTATATTTGTGAATTTGCAAATTGTATCGAAATTAATGTTATGGGTATTATAAATAACTTTGACGTCAGGCGATCTTATAATTGAATCTGTGGTAGTTGTGTTATTATTTTATATATTTTTTTATAATTACTCATTCGGCATTTCATTCAAAATCACAATTTAGACAAAAGAAAGGTCATAATATACAAAGTAAAAATTTGAAATGAACATTACCATGATTACATTGAATTCCAAGTAAAATGCCCCCTGTGCCTGGCGAGCCTCGATCCCCAAGTTGCTGGTTCGTCTTCATTCGTTCCTTTACCTTATTCAAGTCCATATCAAACATAACAAAATGTCAAATTATATTTGAAAACTAAAGTAAGACGTATATACGAAATATATTAAACGTACTTTGTATCCTACAATAACAACATGCCGTAGAACCATTATGTACGTAGAATCCATTTTGGTCAATTTATCTTAGATAGCTTAGTTCTAAAAGGTGCTAAATCCACTTCCCATACAAATTGAGTTCACGATATCAGTACATTAATAAGCCGCGTAGCTATCAAGAAATCCAAATTTTAGGACAAATTACACAATCAAAATCAAAATATGGAACGTTCAATTCTTATATTCACATAGGCATGTGAACAAAGTTGGACAAAGAAAAACAAAATTCTTCAAAGTTGAACAAAAAAATGGATTTTGCGCCTTTTGGAATTAAGCTCTTGATATATTACTATATCCTTTTCTTAATTATAGACCTGTGTACCCCTAGATCCATTACCTTAATTGCAGCCGGCGATGATATCCTTGATTCGAAGGAGAGTCAAAAGGTTTGCCCTTTGGTCTTGTGAAGTGATATTTGAATTAAGGAAAGATAACAAGCGAAGCAATTTTGTTTAATTACGTGAGACTTCGAAACCCACCTCGCATGGCCCGGTCAGATATGAACGGATAGCGGAATCGAATGCCCAACGAATAAGAAATTTGCGAAATTAAATTCTCCGGTGATGAAAGTCATCTCCACTGCTTTATGTACAAAACATAGAACAACGTACATCACCGGACAAGGAACGGACAAGAAACGCATACGAACGGAGACGAACGGATGGAAAATTTAGCTCTGCGTTTGACGTCCGTTTACGCAATCCGTTGGTATGTGACCGGGCTATTAATAATCAAATGACGATGCAAACTAACTGTCAAGAAGGAAAGGCTTTTAAAAGGCTAGTACATGTATATAAAGAGCTTGATTCCAAAAGGCGCTAAATCCACTTTTTTCAACTTTGGAGAAAAGCAGTTTTCTTTGTCCAACTTTGTACGCATGCCTATGGGGGAATATGAAAATAGAACGTTACATATTTTGATTTTGATTCTGTAATTTGTCCTAGAATTTGGATTTCTAGATCGCATCGTAGCTTATTAAAGGGACTTAGTAACATTGTCCAAATCCTCAAAATAAAATTTTAATTCTAGCGGTTCCATCATACCTTGTTGTATTCGTATTAACAATAAAATCATGGGACCGGTTTCGGTTTTTCAAATTTCCCTTTCGTTACAAAGATATGTACGATTGAAGTATTCAGAGTAAGAAAAACTCCCCCGGAGTTTTTCTTACCGTGTACAAAGTGAGTGCAGTGAGTCAGTGAATATCACTTTGCATTTTCGCTCATTACTTGGCCATGCAATGTCCATTTGACTTGAAATTTTCACACAATACCCTGTGGACATATGAGATAACAACAATATACATTGCATCACTCTTTTGCACATGTCAACAAAGTTACTAGATCCCTTTAATGTACTGATATCATTGTTGTTTTTTAATGGAAAGTGGATTTAGGGCCTTTTAAAACTAAGATCTTCATATACGTAGTAAACGTGGCATATTAAGTCTTGCCATAACACAAAATACTGCATCTCTTTTTTGTAAAGCAAATCATACACATTACTGCAGTAGTTTACATTATTTTGTACAAACAATGCACATAACGGAATATAATCATGTATAAGGTTTTAAATATTTCCCACTTTTGTTTAACTCAGGGTTAATTTACTTTAACGAAATTGGATTCCCCCATGCCATCCGGCATTGCTACTAACCGTTGGGACACTGAATACGTTTTCCTTTTAATTAATGGCACTTCCTTTTTAATAAAGAATATAATCATTCGATTAAAGCATTACGTTGTATTATCAGAATAATACCGTATGCATCATCGGAGTAGGTTCCAAAATGTATGTATCAATACAATATTTACCAATTTTACATGATAAATGAGTTTATTTTGTTTTACCACCGTTGACTTGTTTCAGCGAATAGCTGTTCTTCTGCTAGTCCGTGCGTATACAAAACAAAAAAATGCATCTGCGCGACAAGCAACTGTCTCATCATCAGAAGATGAAGATGAAGAAGAAGAAGAAGAAGAAGAAGAAGAAGAAGAAGAAGAAGAAGAAGAAGAAGAAGAAACATAATACAGTCTGTATGTTATGTCAGCAGTTCAGTTTTATTGCTCGTAATATTGCAAATAATAATAAAAAAAGAAAAATAACGAAAGAAGAAAAAGAAACAAAATAAGCACATTGAAAGTTGAGGCAGAAGATTCAGGCGACAAGAATGCAAATAGAAATAAAACGATACAAATAAGTAAACTAAATTACTTTATTACGAGTGTGCTGTATGTGTGAATATAAGTGAAATTAAAAAGGGGAGCTAAGATTCAGTATAGCCCATACCACGCTTAGTAAAAGATGACAGTAGTTGACATAATTTGTATGGTGGGATTTTTTAGTTATACGATTGATTCGTGTCATTGCGATATTTTGTGAAATATTGCGTGTCATGTTTCATTATAATGGAGTACGCCCACACGGAAAGCCAGCGGCAAAATCTGTATAAGTGCATCTTAAAGGGGTAGTACAGTTTTGGTAAGGCTGAACTTTAGTAACCAAAACCTGAACAGTAACATTACAAACTAATAGTTATAACTCCACCATGCTCGAAAGGAATACAAAATTACAAATGACTAAGTAAAAAGCCTGTTTATCGTTCAAAAAGAGCCATTAAAACACAAGAGGGCGCTCTCTTAAAAGGCATTGGTTTCAACCATTTGTCATACAAAATTATGCATGTGATGTTTTATTGAAATAGTGATTAAATAGAGAGATCATCAACAACTATTTAAAAACCGCTTTTGAAAATTTTTGAAAAAGTGTAAGCATTTTTTAATTAAAAAAAAAAATTTTCATCGAATAAATTTGGGGCCCAAATTTATTACGATCGGATATATTTATTGATATTTCAGCCATTTCTGAACCGATTTTGACCAAATAAAATTTATTCTGCTATTAAAATTACATGTTCTTTCAAATTCGACAGTCAGTTTTTCATTACCTCACAAAAAAATTGTGTTGTGCAAAACACAAAACTGAACTACCAAAACTGAACTACCCCTTTAACATAAATGGTGGTTCTACTTGATAGTCTGCATGTCATCTTAAAGGGTTCTAGTAACTTTGTTAACATGTGCAAGAAGTGATGAATGGTTGATAAACTGAACATGTCATGTTAAATGGATGTTATATGGCCGAGTAATGAGCGAAAATTAACTTTGTAGACAGTTATAGCTTTCCAGTGGATAATTACAAATCCGGACAATTCAATCGTAAATATCTGTTTAACGAAAGGCAAATGTGAACAACCAAATCTTGTTCCATGGTTCTATTGGAAAACAACGAATACAACAAGGTATGAAAAAACTACTAGAGTTCTAAGTAAGATTTGTGGATTTTGACGATGTTACTTGATCCCTTTAATTAAAGCTAATATTGAGTTCTTGCACTGACATCTAAATTAGACAGAAATTATCTCCAAATCCTTTTTCACTACGAATCAATGTAACGAAATAAGATACGGATGCACACCAATTATTAATAAACCATTTTTAAACCGCCGAATGTTCTTAAAACATCTAAGCTAAAAAAAAATCAAATGAAAAAGAGCAAAGAAAATGGGATTCCTCCGGGATTCGAACCCGAGACCTCTGGATTGCTAGACCGGTGCTCTAGGGCAATTCCACGGTAACGGAAGGACATTCAGACGCAATTTTTGAAATTAAATCAAATGATTCCAGGATCCTGCTCATGATTCATCATTGTAAATTACATTTCTGAGACTCTTGGTGGGACACCTTTGATTTCCTATTTTTTTCTTTCTTTTTTTCATTTCGTTTATTAGATATGGACACTAATGAGGCCGGTAACGGAAGGACAACAAATTGGACAGGGATTTTCAAGTTCTTTAGTTATGATCCAATCTCTGTGAAGTTGAGGACTATCATGTTATATTGGCTCATAGTCCATTTCCTAATGTTCTAAGACTATTACAACACTTATTTGAACAAAATATGTCTATTGGTATATTAATTACAAAAAGTTAATTGCTTCACTGTTCGGTAACGGAAGGACAGTAACGGAAGGACAGAGTTTTTTATTCATCAAAAATATACTTTAGGGCTCTCAAAAGACTGAATTTTTAATCTGAACACATATTGTAACATTCAATCATCAAATTTGGTACCTTAAAACAGAAAAATACTAGAAAGGAATGCAAAAAATAAAGAAAATCTAGAAATAGGCACTGTGTAGTCCCATGTGTATAGGTTCATGTATGGTGTATGTTTCTCCTATCAGGAGACGCCCATTATTTGTTTTAATCATGTAAACTGAAAGATATCATTATGTGATCATGATTTATGAAAAAATAATCCAGAAAAAATAAACAAGATCAGAAATAATCCTCATTTGATTTTCCACTTTTGGCTCATTTGGCGTGGAATTGCCCTCTACTGACTGAGCTATAGAAAACCCTAGTGCGATGTTCGTCCCTGAAACCCCTTAGTTTTCATTGCTCGTGTGGTCAGAAGCTATTATAAAAGGTCTATCCGGTCTAGCAATCCGGAGGTCTCGCGTTCGAATGCCGGAGGAATCCCATTTTCTTTGCTCTTTTTCATGTATATTATATATTTCTGAATCTAATAATAAATCAGAATGGTGAGACAATGAACTCGAACAAACATTTTTTTGTCGTTGGCCGACAAAAAAATATAAAATTAAAACAAAAATGAAATCAGAAATACAAATATGCAGGCAATTAGAGGCAAATTACGCATATTTTACAAGCCAAATTCGAATCACTTTGACATAGAATTTCGCTATTTAAATAAACCAAAACAATTGCTATTGTCTTCTTAGACAGCATCAAAACTCAGATATCTCTTTAAGAATGTTTTGGTTGTTGTATGCGGCGTCGCTGCCAGCATAGTATACATATCAAATACCAGCCTTGACTTAATAAATGCCGGTACAATCGTGACACGTTACGCAGCTAAACGCAAACAATAATATACAATAGGCACTATACAAACCTCAGCCTGTCATCTAAATCTAATTGCACATTTTATAATTCAAACAAATTCAAAAGTTACTTTCAATTGTTAAAAATAGACACTATAATGTTGCTAAATAAAGATTGCGCGTGCATTATACCCTTTTTTTTTTTGCATTATCAATGCCCACAAACCGATATCATAATCATGAGCGGCCTGGCTGGGCGTTCAGGGTATATATATTTATACCCTGACCTTTTTTGGTTGTCCAAAGGGAAATTGCTTGGAGAAGACATTGCAAGCAATACAATCGCTCGTCTCTTTCTGAGGGGTACAGTGAAAATAAACTGGTGCCTTATTCAGCTTTTACAGTTCCTCGAAAACAGATGACCCATATATTATTCAAAAACAGTGTACTGAACGATGGCCTTTCCAGTCGATCACATACAGTAGGTAAGGTGGTGGTGGTGGTGGGGGTTGGTGGTGTGGGGGGGGGGGGGCGTAAGGGGTACTGCCCACATGTGCGTGTAGGGGAATCTTTACCATTGGCTGGCCATTTTGCCCTCGAGAGAAGAAAATTAAATCAAGAAACACGCAACGCCATAATTACAGTCAAACCCGTCTTAGCAGCCCGAGTCTATAGCAGAAAACCTGCCTTTAGTGGCCACCAAAATCGATCCCATAGGGCCCTGCAGAGAAAAACAATGTTATGGAACCTGTCTGTTTAAAGGCCACCTGTAAGCAGTGGCCGCTTTGCGTGGTCACTACACACATGATTGACCGTGCTTTTGTGCTCACATTGCCTCTCGTCTAGATTTGATTTGAATTTGTTTTCCATATTTCACAAATTATACGTTATTTTAACATGTAAATATACAAACAAACAATATATTCATGACCAAAAATACAATATGAAACTACTACACAGTAGAATAGTACACAATATATATTACATAATCAATAATTCTGTAACATAACGTGAAATATGGGGGAGCCAAACAAAAAGCAATTAAGCTTGTGAAATATTTGGTTCCCATGGGTTATTGTCTTGCTTCAAGTTCTCCCCGTCTATGCCCCACCCCCCATGTGTATTGATCGTGGATATACGCCATTATTGCTCAAAGTGCTCATAAGTGTTGAGAAAACGGCGGATAAAACGCCATCTTTACGGCGAATAGGTCAGGGTCATTCAATCTCCAACACAATCTTCATTATGCCATCATCTAGGTAATCTTAACCGTTCTCTCACATCCAAACCCCATTATTTTGTATTCAGTGGCATCGGCCACATGGGGCGGAGGGGGTGACAGGATCTTAGCTACGGGATGGGGGTGGGGGTGGGGGTGTGGGGTGGGGACACGTGCCCGTACACATTCTCTGTCCCCCAAAGGTGCCCCCACTATACAGTATAAGGACAAAACCATGCCCTTCTTCAGGTTTTAGGCACATGCAAAGTTATGTTTGCTTGCCAGGTGAAAACGTGTGCATCCTAATGAATATTCAAGACCCCCCCCCCCCCCCCCGCCTGGTGCCCCCAACTGGAATAATCCTAGCTGCACCACTGGGAAGAGGCGGGGCGGAGGGCGGAGGTGGCGCACGCCCCCTGTTTAGAGAGCAATACTTTTATATCAGAACAAAACCAGCATACGCCCCCTACAAATAAAAATCAGAATCAATACAAAATCAGTATACGCCCCCCGGTTCGGAGAACAACCCTAAATATACAACTTTAAAGCTATTATGACTTATAACCTATATGATATGGCGTGTGTTGATGCAATACGCCCCACCCGGTTTCATGTCCATTAACCCCCCCCCCCCCCCCCATTTCCCTCAATATCTAGCTACGCCAATGTAATGCACTTTCTTTCTTATCGTATGTCATGTCCAGAGAGTCTTCTCTATTTCAGCCTCTCTCGTTTCTCGACCCCTTCCAATTACTTTTCCGATTTTCATCACCATCTTTCTCAACCTGTAATTTATTTCCTGCTCCATCCTTCAAAATTGTTTTTGTTCTATAATGACATTTATCTCTCTGTTTGTATTGAGTCCGTCTGTAAATATGGCAAATTGCGTCGATTTTGTTCTATACACTTCGTATAGAACTATAGGGTGCTCAAGGGTCATTTTGTCTAAACCAGATTTAGAGTAGGTTTATACGGTACCTGTGGATACCGTCTCTCTCGTTTCTCGACCCACTCCAATTACTTTTCCGATTCTTCATCACCATCTTTCCAGCCTGTTATTCATTTCCAGCTCCATCCTTCAAAATTGTTTTTGTGTGACATGATTATAAATGACGTTTATATCTCTGTTTGTCTTTTTGTCTGTTTGTCTTTCTGTCCGTATGGTAAATTACCATGACAGTTGGTCTACACTTTGCCTAAGAAATGAAGATGCTCTGGTGTCATGTACTCTAAACTTAATGAAAAGAAGAAAACGGGATATAGTACGGAATACAAAGAAAGTTAAAGACAAAGCAACACGTAACTACTAGTATACAGATAATTATGGAGGTTTCGATTGCAATATACATGTAGTTTAATACGATCGAGATAGGCGTGCTACAATGTACGGTCTAGAAACAAATACATTCAGAAAGAGTATGATAATGATAAACCGGAAACAACTTTATAGGGAACAACAAAACAAAGGACACATCTTCTATCATCACATGAGAAAATAACATTGCCGTCATTTAATTTGATAATGGCTTTAGCCTTTATGGACCAAACTAAGTTGCTTCATGTCATAATGTTTTTTTTTCTTCATATTGTTAAAGTGCATAGCATTGTTTTCGCCTTATTAAAGGTAATTATGACATTCTACTCTCCGGATACATTATACTCTTTTCGCAAATCCTACGGAAGGGCTGAGTACGGAGGAATCAGTCAGCTGTGACCGTATCCGTACTCTGGCTACGTCGCGAACTATTTGTAGTTTCGCAGTGAAGAATACGGGGAACGTGTCCTTGCTCGAGAGAACAAGCGCGCTGATTGGCTGACGTGACCCATTGAAGTATGGGCTGACCGTGCCGCTCCGTACTCGATCTACACCCGACGCTTATTCAGCCGACTACCGTTGTAGATTTCGACGGTACGCAGAAATGTTCGCACTGATGCGACCCCCCGCTGAGATTAGCGTACTAGAATCTCTCCGTAGGGTTTGCGAAAGGCCTCTTGTATTGCACAACCAAACAGAGCAATTCATTCTTCAAAATGCTGGGTTTTTTATTTTGGCAACTTCACCACAGCAACAATTATTGCGTTATTGTTTATTATTTTATTGTGCAATATATACTTCACTTACTTCACTCACTTAATTTATGAATCGATATATAAAACAACAATATAATTTACTGTCTTTCGTTTAGTATTCATGGCTAATTCGTCATACTATTCATGTTACATGATGTATTTCTCTAATCATTGTATATATATATATATTAACGTTTCTTTATACCTCGTGAGTTCATTAATGTTATTTCGATGTTTGTAAATATTGTTGCAAATGACACTGTAGTTCAGCTTGTAGCTGTGAATGTGACATTTTGTTGAATAAAATACCATTATTATTATTAATACACAACCCGTGTACCGTGTTTTTTGTTGTGAGGTCATGAAAATCTAAGTGTACAATTTGAAAGAGCACACAATTTGAATGACAGAATAATTTTTGATCAAAAAAGGTTTGGAAACAGCAGAAATATCCGTAAATATTTCTGATTGGAATAAATGTTTTTAAGTAATTAAATAATTTAAGAATATTTATTTATAAATCCTACACATTTCTGAAAATTTACATGATTTAGCAAAATGGTTTTAAAATTGTTTTGGATTGAATGATTATCACATTCACAATTTGACATCTAGGCCAATGAAATCCCCCTGATAATAGGAAATGTTGATGATTTTAACCTAATTCCATCCTGTGTTTTAATACTACAGTAGTTTATCAATATATACATCTCAACTGACAGCTTTCCGTTAGTCTAAATTAGAGCTAAAGTTGAACTTACAATCGCTGTGAAACACCCCCAAGAGGTTGTTCTTCGATAAATACACTAGCCTTTTGACAAGCCTGTCTCGTCTGAGCTGAGTTGAATGCACGGAACGACTGGACAGCGCGACTACTATGCACACTCTCTGGCTTCACCACTCGCCGGATAGTCTCCACCACGCGTTCAGTCGTTCCTGCAGCACAGCCATTTAGACGCGATCGCCTTGTTAAAAGGCTATAAACACACGTGAAACATGTTGTACGATCAATACCTTGCACGCGTTGGCCCGTATATGATGGATGATTTGCGAAGTTCGAGGTTCACTTGACTTACTGCTTCGTTTGATACTGCGTTCGCCCGATTGACCATGTTTATCATGTTTATGGATGGGCTTAATTAAGTCGAACGGTTTTGGTGCCGCGATGTCGAGGCGTCAAGGATTCGATCGATGAACTTCCGTCATCTTCATCATCATCGATGTCATCTTCATTATAATATTTATCATCATCATCATCATTATTTTCATTATCATCATCATCCTCACCATCTTCATCATCATCATCATCATCATCGCCATCATCGCCGTCGTCAAATATCATCATCATTATCATCATCATCATCATAATCATCATCACTATCCTCATCATTACCGCAACCATTCAATCATTGTTAACTTAATTAAAAATGTATCATCATCATCACCATAATCATCATCATTATCACAGCATATTTTCGATACACTGAAATAATAATAACAAGGAAGAGGTATTCATTGAAATAATGTAATAAATATAAAACATGGGACAGTTCCCTGGTGCCTAATTATATGGTATAGACTGGGTATTATATCAATATGATACTACAACTTTACCCTCGTGAATAACTACAATATCTCTTGTCTTAAATTATACACTTTGTACAATTTGTATATTTATAAATAACTTTCCCGCAATTCCTATCTACACCAGTCATAAATCTGTAAACGTTTTGTTTCATTTATATAGAGTGTTAGTCTCCAGTGAATATTTCGACGCTTGATGTCCTTCTTCATCTCTAACCTCTCCTTAGTAGTATCCGTCTATAGGTGCCCCCCCCCCCCGGGAGTCGAAATATATTGTGTAATGGCCTAGTCCCACTGCACCGTTTCTCCTTCCGTTTCCTATCCGACCAATAGAGGCTTTTCGCAAATGCTACGGAAGAGCTGAGTACGGGGGAAGCAATCAGCTATGGTCGAACCCGTACTCTGGCTACGTCGCGAACTATTTGCAGTTTCGCAGTGAAGAATACGGGGAACGTCTCCTTGCTCGAGTGAACAAGCGCGCTGATTGGCTGACCCATTGAAGTACTATACTTCAATGGGCTGACCACGCCGCTCCGTACTCGCTCTACATCCAACGCTAATTCAGCCGACAACCGTAGTAGATTTCCACGGTGCGGGGGTATTTTTGGACTGAGTGCGACCACCCGCTGAGAATCCCTCCGTAGCATTTGCGAAAAGCCTCCAATATATGTGGCTAAACGGTCAGTATCTAGAACTTTTAAAGTTCCATGACGTTTTGTTTCACGCGAAACGGAGCCGAATTAAACGCATCATACGACCCGTTCCGAGCTTGGTCCGTCATCATTTCGTTTCCTGCTAGTATCTTCCGGATGTTAGACGGATATGAAACGGAAGAATAAACGATGCAGTGGGACAATGCCATACTATACCGACAAATCAGTCTCTATATTACCGCCGGACAGTTGTAGAAATGGGGTGGTAATACGAAGTCCGATATAACAAAAAGGAAAACCCGTGCATGTAGAATCTGTTTTTCTGAATAAATTCGCAATAGGAATCTCAAGCTCCATTATTTCCTTCACCATTGTTCACCACTGCACAACACCGAGGGTGCATAACGTTGGTCAATGTTATCAGCGGCAGTTTGTCCGATATTCAGGGTTAGACGTACGCCATAATATGTGGGCAGTATATTGTATATAATTTCGTTTGTCGAATTGCCCCCCCCAAGAGGGTATGACACAATTCCCACTCGCACGTCGGGTTAAATACAACTTGGGGCCGGTGTGAACAGAAAAAAAAAAAAAAAAAAAAAAAAAATGATGGCACGACAACCATCAAATAATTCCTTTGATTTCCCCGGGTGGCTAGTTGTGTTCGTTCATTCACAAATTTATCACGCCTGTCACCGTTTTTGTAGATTTGTGTGTCCACATCTAACTTAGATCCCGAGTCTCGGTTATCGAAGGTGCGCCGCTGTTGGGTCCGTGCAAGAAAATGTATATTAAAGGGCATCAAGCGTGGGGATGCTACACAGCGGGTCGCCATTTTGAACTGGGCCAGTTTGCGCGCACCGCATGACACTGAGCTAACGTGCATCACGCACCGTGCGCAACGTGTACTTAAGATGGCGCCGCGCATCTGATTTGACGAATCTGAACTACCTTTAATGCGATCCATTAGCTTGGTAAATCACAACCAAAATCACGTGGAGCCTTTCTCACTTCTCTTGTACATTTTTGTTTGGCTTATGGTAACAGAAGAATGAAATGGGTTTTGATTTTTTAAATGTCTCCCTAATTATGGAAATATTTAAGATAGAATTTGAAAGCGTCTATGGATCGCGCTTCCGACCGTAGTCAAGAGTATCCGAATTTGGATTCTTAATCGTCTAACGTATAATCATGCTTGATAATAGTTGTGCGCGTGAGTGACGCGCTCGCGCATGAACCGCGCGCCTGGTTCTGAATGCGCATAATTTTGCGCATTCGCTACTTTGGCGATGCACAGCTACCAATTGTTACACTGGGTTCTAATACAACGGCAGTGTTGGAGTCATACTTCTATGTTTCAACCACGAACCAGTGGCGGATCTATGGGGGGGGGGGGGGGGGGGGGGTTTAGGGGTTTTTAACCCCCCCCCCCCCCCTTGGGCTGCCAAGTGAAAATGTGATGTGGAAAACATCACTTACGGGGGTTCCAAATAGCAAAAAAAAAATCACCGCTTCGCGGCTCGTGGACGATGCTCCGCATCGTCATTGGGTCAACCCCCCCCCCCCCTTAGCCAAAAGACATCACTTACGGGGGTTCAAAATAGCCAAAAAATCGCCGCTTCGCGGCTCGTGGACGATGTTTCGCATCGTCATTGGGTCAAACCCCCCCTTAGCAAAAAGACATCACTACAGGGGGTCAAAATAGCAAAACAAATCGCGGCTCGTGGACGATGCTCCGCATCGTCATTGGGTCAACAAGCTAGATCCGCCCCTGCGAACTATTAAACATGGTTCGAAATCACCCGAAACCAACTTCCGGTATATAGGAATACAATTCGAATCCCAAGTTTCGTGTAAACGCAATGCTTATCTGTTTTTCTTCTTCTTGATTACCTAAATCTGTATACTTTGCATGAGTAAGTTGATTACCAATCTATAGCCAAATAGTATTATAACATTGACATCGTGGTGAGAAAATTGAACTCGAAATACGTAACGACGCAAGGGACTGAACTCTGAAGTAACAACAAATCATCTTCCCGAGTGTGTACGCTGTAAATATACCGAAATGTTAAATCAACAACATTTTAATGAAGTCTGCGTCTGGGTTCGATCGATCCAAAGAAATAAAAGGAACGGCTGGAATGATGCAATTTATAAAAGACGCTGTAACTTTATACTTTGTCCAAATCAATCAACATTATTTGGACATTTTCCGTCTCCATTTGTTGCCTTGCTGTTTTCTTCTTTATACAAGTCAGAGCATTTAAAACAAATCTCCGTTGTTATAATTTTAAAAAATAGTGTCTTTGGAGATTATTTCAAGTGTGTACAAACCCATTGCAATGGGTCAGCGATGGACGTTTTTTCTTCAAACATTTAACTTTCACATCATCACTTGAATAAAATAATCCAATAATAAGTTTTGCCCAGGCTACATATCAACGACGTTATCAATATCATTTAAAGGGAGCTAGTAACTTTGTTGACATGTGCAAAAAGTGATGAATGGTTGATAAAATGTGTATTCTTGTGATCTGTTATGTCCACTGAGCACTGAGTAATGTGTGAAAATTTCACCTTAAATGGATATTATACATGTTATATGGCCAAGTAATGAGCATAAATGCAAAGTGATATTTGCTCACTCATTGCATTGACTTTATACAGAGTTATAACATTCCAGTGGATAATATTAACAATCCGAACATTTCAATCGTAAATATCTTTTTACCGAAAGGGGAATTCGAAGAACCGAAACCTGTTCCGTGCTTCTTATCTATTGTTAATATGAATACAACAAGTTGTAAGAGAACTACATGTCAGGGGCGTCGATCCGTTTTTGCGATTGGGGGGGGGGGGGGGCGAAATTTGAAATTTTTTCCAGAGTGACCACTGAGAGAGCTAAAAGCCTCACATTGGCATGCCCGGAAGTTTTATTATGCGCTCATTGAAAGTGTCTTCATGGCTCGAAGACCTGATTTAGGGTGGGGGGGAGGGGCACCCACATTTTGGGACAATAATGGGGGTCCAGGGGGCGGAGCCCCCGGAAGCTTTTAGATTTCAGACATTTGCAACTCCTATCATGGGTGTTAAAATTGTATAGAATAGTGAACCTATACTCGTAACGTATTTTTAAAGGGCATAGCTAGGAAAAGATTGAGCCTTGCATGAGATGGATCCACGTGATCCTGTATACTATAGAGCCATCGATATAATCTAGGGCATTGGGCTCCCATGAAACTAAGCAAGGGCGTCAACAACTTCTCAAAACTGGAGGGGAGACATTGCAAGGAAGCGAAGCGACCGAGCGGGGGAGGGTGTGGGAGGGGGTGTCCCCCTCCCACAGTAGGGAGCTTTTGTATTTTTGGGTGTGACATTGTGCGATTTGGTGCACACCTGAGACAGAAATGTCACGTAATATGAAGTATATAAGTATGGATTCAAGTATACATAATGACACAGGGAGGGGGACAATCGTCACCACTTTCAAATGTGGGGGGACATGATAATTATTCCAATATGATTTGAGTTTAGCGCATATGGACCGAATAACTTGAAAGATATATTTCAGATTATTTTAGTTTCTGTGACGGTGGGCTATCTATAGATGAGGGTTTAATTAACTTCGTTTGAGGTGTGCGTTTGAGAAATTACACTGCCCAACACATGACCTGATTTAGGGTGGGGGGGAGGGGCACCCACATTTTGGGACAATAATGGGGGTCCAGGGGGCGGAGCCCCCGGAAGCTTTTAGATTTCAGACATGTGCAACTCCTATCATGGGTGTTAAAATTGTATAAAATAGTGAACCTACTCGTAACGTATTTTTAAAAGGCATAGCGAGGAAAAGATTGATCCTTGCATGAGATGGATCCACGTGATCCTGTAGGCTATACTATAGAGCCATCGATATAGTCTAGGGCATTGGGCTCCCATGAAACTAAGCAAGGGCGTCGACAACTTCTCAAAAGTGGTGGAGAGACATTGCGAGGAAGTGAAGCGACCGAGCGGGGGAGGGTGTGGGAGGGGGTGTTCCTCCTCCCACAGTAGGGAGCTTTTGTATTTTGGGGCGTGAAATTGTGCGATTTGGTGCACACCTAGCTGAGGCAGAAATTTCACGTAATATGAAGTATATAAGTATGGAACCAAACATACATAATGACAAAGGGAGGGGGACAATCTCCTCCACTTTCAAATGTGGGGGGACATGATATTCCAATTTGATTTGCGTTCAGTCTATAGATGAGGGTAAACTTCGTTTGAGGTGTGCGTTTGAGAAATTACACTGCCCAACACATTTCGAAAGGTGAGTTCCCGCAGCCAAAATGAAACTTGCAATATGAGAAACTGTATGCGCGCGAAGCGCGCGGCAACAAAGAGATTTACAGTCCTTTTCAAACTAAAAAACGGCTATTTTGAAGATTAATTATTAATAAATGTGTCTTTCCCCTCATTGGCATTATGTTCGCCCCCAATATTTTCATTGGGGGGGGGGGGGGGGGACGACCGCCCCCCTGCCCCCCCCCCCCAGGATCGACGCCCCTGCTACATGTACAAAAGTTCTAAGTAAGTTTTGTGGGTTTCGACAATGTAACTATAGCTGCGGAAACTTTTGTTGCAGGATAGAGACTCGGACCAGAGCCTCGGAGGACCAGAGCCTCGGAGGCGCAGACGTGCGCTGAATGCCACTGCTGCTCTCACCCCCGCACCAAAGACTAGATTGTTAACCCCTCTCCTTCTGCCTTATATAGCTTTTCAATGCTGCCTCGCCTTTCAAGGAAATATGAAAGTAAATGGAATCTAGGCAAATTAACGCCCACGGTGATACAGTTGTGGAATTAGTGGTTGCAAATGTTTCGCTCCAATTTTGTCCCGAGTTAATTCGTTCAAGCGATTTCATGTTGTACAATAACGAAACAAAATGGTGACTTTTCGCGCACATGAGTGATGATGAATTATTTTCCCGCCGACATGCATGGCCCAAGGGATGAAAACATCAAGCGAATAAAGGTGCTTTCAAAATGTGTTGCATCTTGTTCTAATGTAACTGTTTTTAAAAGTTAAAAAGCCGCGTTTAAATACTGCAAATTAGTTGTGCAAAGTTGTGTAAAGTTGTGTAGTTTTTTTGTTTTTTTTCAATGATATTTATTGTGTGGTTAAAGTGGTAGTTCAGTATTGGTATAGAGGGCGCTGCACGAAATAATTTTTTTGTGAGATAATAAAAAGCTGAGTGTAAAATTTGAAAGAGCATACAATTTTAATGACGGAATAAACTTTATTTCATCAAAATCGGTTCAGAAACGGCTGAAATATGAATATATATATCCGATCGGAATAAATCTGGGCCCCAGATTTATTCGGTGATTTTTTTTGTATTAAAAAAATGCTAGCACTTTTTCAAAAAAATTCAAAAGAGGTTTTCAAATAGTTTTTGATGATCTCTCTATTTAATCATGATTTCAACAAAACATCACATGCATAATGTTGTATGAAAAATGGTTGAAACCAATTTTTTATTTAGAGAGCGCCCTCTTGTGTTTTAATGGCTCTGTTTTAATGATAACAGGCTTTTTGCTTAGTCGTATGTAATTTTATATACCTTTTGAGCATGGTGAAGTTATAACTATTAGTTTGTAATGTTTGTAATTTTTTCCTGACTGTACCATTCTTTTTGAGACATACTGCAGTACACAACTTTACACAACTGTGCACATCCAATTTGCAGTGCAGTCTTTGTTAATACCACAAACAGCACAATTAACACATTGTGTGCTAGGAGTGCCTTTTCGCCTATATGAGCTAGTTCACAATGATATAAATGAATGGTAATTTCCTAATCCTAATCCTAATCCTAATTTCCTTAATAATCTTAGTGGTCTAATGCACACCTTGTGAGCGATCTCACAATTCTAAATGAAATGGACACGTGTTTTGTGTATTTATAACCTAAAATATGGGTTTTAACGAAAATATACATTGAGACGATTTTGCTAGGCACATATTACAGAGTTAAGATGTATTTCCAAATCTGAAAACCACGTTATAATCTGGTTAACAAATTCAATGTTTATTATCCTTCTTATCATTCTTCCCTTTTCCTCATCTAACCATCTGGCAAAGAAAAGCAGAGAAGAAAGCATTAAAGGTTTATTACCATATATAGGTAATAAAACCTTGTTTTATACTTGTTGTATTTATTGATTTTAAATGTGTAATTAGGGAAACAGATTTTGTTTGGGCTTCTGCCTTTTCTGTTTTCCATTGGCTGTTTTGATATTGTCAATAAACTGAATAAAAAAATAAAAAAATAGGTATAGCCGCCCCCACATAAGATAACTTTAATCTTTTCCCAAAATGAAATAATTTGAGCCCGAAATGAAATGCCTTGGAGATAAAATAGAGACATTTCTTCTAAAAAGTGAGCCGATTCAGCCAGTAAATGTGATGGCATTGCCTAAATATATACGTGCAATCAAAACTGTCGCGGGCCCCCAGCCCCCGTCTCATACGCTTGATTTCCCAGTCTCACATTCCCTCCCCCGTATAAGAGCCACGTTTTTACACGTTTGTGGAATGCAACGAAGCGGGGCTATTACGTGTCGATACGTGACACAATACGTGGCAGAATTCGTGCTTTTTGTGCCACTTCCGGGAAGGCAGCGCTGATACAATAGCAATTCCATGGCATAATTTTGAAAATTTTGACATTTTTGCTCCGCCTTCCCGTATAAAGCTGCACGAAAACCCAGAACTGCCAGGTATTGGCACGTATAGCCACGTGCATGCCACGGAAAAGCCACGACATTTGCCACCGGATAGCCCCGTTGCATTGCACTCCACAAACATGCCAATATATGTTTTTTTGTTTACGGCGAGGCTTTACGGGATGGTATGACTGGAACATTTTATACACGCCTCACTTTTAGGAAGGTGTCGTCTTAATTCCTGCCCTTATGCTGCGGCTGTATAAAGTGCATGCAAATTCGATCCCCCGCGCGATCATTACCAATAAAAACACGATATCAATCATAAAGGAGCGAAAGTGTGCCATCCCTCTGATCTTAATATCCGATCAAAATATTGCGTGGAATATGCATTTATGCCAACTATAACGCCTGCTAAATTGATTTTAAAGCCCCGCGTCATGGTTTTCGAAAACTACTGAGCTGAAAATATTACTGGAAAACCTCACAAATGACTTAAGAGTTGTTTTAATAATCAATCACCGTGACATGTTTTGAAGGAAAAGGAATGCTCTGGTCAAATTGAAATTTAGTGATTATCACTTGTACTCCAGCCTTTCATGAATCTATATTTTTTAACGGTTCTTTAATATGTTTAATATGGAATAATTTGCCCAATCATATTAGAGAGAGTCCTTCTCTAAATGTTTTTAAAAAGAGATACAAAACATTTGTACTTGATAAATACAATGTTCAATAACACCCAAGGCCTGTATGGTGTGTGTATATGTGTGTATGTGAGTGTGTGTTTGTGTGTTTGTACGTATGTGAGTGTGTGTTTGTGTGTTTGTACGTATGTGAGTGTGTGTTTGTGTGTTTGTACGTATGTGAGTGTGTGTTTGTACGTATGTGAGTGTGTGTTTGTGTGTTTGTACGTACGTGTATATTATTATTTGATGTTGTTATCATACTTTAAATATCGCTATTTTTTTTGTCTAGGTTGGTACCAGTTTTCATATAAGGCTCAGCCTTTCTACTGGTACCTAACACTTTCATGTAATTATATGTGTATGTTTTTTTTGCTTTTTTTCTGTTTTTATATTTGATCGTATTTTCATTTGTTTGCTTTGTATGGATTTTTAATGAAAGTGTTGAATAAACGAAAGAGAAAATTGAATTGTATGTTATCATTTAAAGGGACAGATCCTCTTTTACAAAACGTCTGAACAGTTTCCAGTTGACGGATGGGGATGAATGTAACACACACAAAAAAAATCAGATCGAACAGCCCTATAATTTGGATTCTATGAATGAAAAACGAATGCGTCCCTCCATCAGACTATATCGGTCAATAAAAGAGTTTAACTGATTTAGCATAATATTACAACTATATTGTACTTATTCTTGCAAAGGTATTGTGAAGCCGACATTTGTAAAGGTATGTCACGGACAAAAATCTCAAAAATGAAGAATATGTAATTACATGTAGTCAGTTTAAGCGAGGTTTGGTTATTTTGCCTAGTGTGCGGTCATGCTATTCGTATGTGTGTGCGGGTCACGTAGCTAGCGCGAGTCACGTAGGGGTCACGCATAGCGTTGTGGTACTTCTAGGAATCCCTGTACGAACTTCCTCACTGGGTGAATATACGTATAATGCACAATTATTTGTTGGACGACGGTTTATTAGTTTTAGGTCTATAACTCCACGAAAAAGAGATTTCAAGCCCTAATTTTTTCAGGCATGCTATTAAATGACATTTTCTTTCATATAAAACAATAATCTCGCAACTTTTGAAATTTGGCTTGCAAAAGAGGATCTGTCCCTTTAATAATGATGGTGACTTTTCGCGCACATGAGTGATGATGAATTATTTTCCCGCCGACATGCATGGCTCAAGGGATGAAAACATCAAGCGAATAAAGGTGCTTTCAAAATGTGTTGCATCTTGTTCTAATGTAACTGTTTTTAAAAGTTAAAAAGCCGCGTTTAAATACTGCAAATTAGTTGTGAAAAGTTGTGTAAAGTTGTGTATTTTTTTTTTTCAATGATATTTATTGTGTGGTTAAAGTGGTAGTTCAGTATTGGTATAGAGGGCGCTGCACGAAATAATTTTTTGTGAGATAATAAAAAGCTGAGTGTAAAATTTGAAAGAGCATACAATTTTAATGACGGAATAAACTTTATTTCATCAAAAACGGTTCAGAAACGGCTGAAATATCAATATATATATCCGATCGGAATAAATCTGGGCCCCAGATGTATTCGATGATTTTTTTTGTTTTATTGAAAATATGATGCACTTTTTCAAAAAATTTCAAAAGAGGTTTTTAAATAGTTTTTGATGATCTCTCTATTTAATCATGATTTCAACAAAACATCACATGCATAATTTAGTATGAAAAATGGTTGAAACCAATGTTTTCTTTTAGAGAGCGCCCTCTTGTGTTTTAATGGCTCTTTAAAAAAAATGATAACAGGCTTTTTGCTTTATAGTCTTATGTAATTTTCTATACCTTTCGAGCATGGTGGAGTTATAACTATTAATTTGTAATGGTTGTAATTTTTTTCCTGACTGTACCATTCTTTTTGAGACATATTGCAGTACACAACTTTACACAACTTTACACAACTGTGCACATAAAGGGTACCATCACCCAACAATAATATTCTTATAAATGAAAGGTAAGATCTTTAGTA
>JBAMJV010005799.1:77500-135000 GCA_037951105.1 Echinarachnius parma
TCATAAAACCATGGCGGTCGATTTGCTTCATCGCGGTATCAACCCTTAGCAGTCTTCACTAATGCCTTAAATGCCAAGCATGAAATGTGTGTTAAAATTGGTGTAAAACAAATTACGATAAATGTCGTCAAAAGAAAACAATCAAATAATTGACATAGAAAGAAAGAAAGAAAGAAAGAAAGAAAGAAAGAAAGAAACAAACAAACAAACAAACAAACAGTCCGTCAGACGGATAGTCAGACAGACATGAATGTACGGAGCCCCGACGCCATGCGTGCGCGCGCGCTTGGGATTCTGTATACAGTAATCGCCTGCGCTCTGAGTCTTTTCGATGAGCGTATCATCGCATAACAAATCACGTCGCTCACAGTGTGTATACAAACAGTATACGTGATTGACTCATAGAACAGTTTTCCCGTGATCATGGTGATCGGGATTTAGAGCACAATATGGAGACGACACAGAGGTTGTATACAGATATACATGATTATGTGTAGGGGGTGGGGTCTCTGTTCCAATGTTTGGTTCCACCGGGACTGGTCTTCGCCTGGCTCCTCTGACCTGACCTTTATATTAGTAGTAGGAAGTCAGATTTATACCAGAAAACCCAATTGATTTAAAGTCGGTTATTTCTGACTAAAGGGGTTGTGATTAAAAACTGACTCAATCATGTCCTGATGACAGCATGCGTATCTATATGAGGAACATGCGCGCATGCAGGGGCACGTTCTTCTAAAGGGGGCTGAGGATCTTTTACCCGAATTTTCAAATTTTCACCTGACAAGCAAAAAAAAAAGGAAGAAAAAAAGGTCCTTCTTGCTCTTTGATGCCCCAAAATTACATGTTTTCATTTGTCTGGTCCCAAATAACACGATTTTGCCGTAATATAACATGCCACGGTTTTGCCCGAAAATAACATGACACTGTCCGATATAACTTGATTTTGCCCGATTATAACATGATTTTGCCCGAAAACGACATGATTTCCCCGAATTTCAGCTGCGTTTTGCCCGAATATGGACGTTTTTAAAACTCCAGGGGGCTGCAGCCTCCCAGCCTCCCAGCCCCCCACCCCCCCCCCCCGCCTTCTACGCTTATCAATGAGGAAGGATATACCGGATGAAAACAACGGAAAGAACTCGATCCACAATCAATGAGAAAACCTTCTTTCCCTTTTCCCCTTATTGTCTGAGGGAAAAAAAGAGGACTACTTCCTTATTGCATACATGTGGTTAGATGATACCTGTCGATGTATAGCGAACAGAAAGAAAAACTAACCAATAAACACACATGACATGACATAAATATTTGTTATGGTAAAACAAAGTAGACAATTAAGAAAATTATATTGTTTGTATTGCAAATCCTTGCATATGGTTGAATAATGCCTGTCGATGTATAGAGAACAGAAAGAAAAACAAACCAATAAACACACATGACATGACATAAATGTTATGGTAACTAGAAATAGACAATGCAGAAAATAATGTTATATATTTCAAATAATGATATAGCGCATGACTTTATTTGATAAATCTTTCGTGTATAAGGACATTACACTGGTAACCGCAATATAAACTGTCACATAAAACACTTACATACGAAATCAGAGTAATCTCATACCTTGATAAATTTTCGACCAATATTTGGTTTTACCGAACAAAAGTCACAATAGATAGACATTATCATCGTTTGAGAAAGAGAAGGGCGCTACGTCGCTATTTGCATTTCGGAACAAATCAATATGTTTAAAGGGATCTACATGTAGTAACTTTGCTGACATGAGCAAACAGTGAGGAATTGTTCAAATGAGTACTTTTTGTAATTCACGTGAAATGGCCGAGAAATTAAAGAAAATGCAAAGTGATATTCGCTATTAACGCATTACACTGACTTTGGACACAGTTATAACTGTCAAGTGTGTAGATACAAATCCGAACACTTCGATCGTAAAATAATATCTTTTTAACGAAAGGGAAATTCGAACATCCAAAACATGTTCCATGCTTCTATTGGTAATACGAACACAACAAGGTATGAATGAATTGTTTGAGTTCTAAGTAAGTTTTGTGGATGAGTACAATGTTACTAGATCCCTTTAACGTTTGGGAGCCTTGTATAAACCTTATTAATTAAGTTCTATTCTATTTTAGATACATTTTCTCTAAATTATAAATAGTTATTATCTTTACAAAATGGCATCACATCGAGAAGGCTCCGATCTACAAGATGGTTTGAAGACATTAATTTAACCAACAAATCAACTTAACGCCCTTCTTACTCTAAAGCCTGGCGCAGACAGAGCCGACTCGACCCGATCCGACCCAACCCGACTGAAAGCCACAGTCGGCCGATTCAACATGTTGAATTGGGTTCCGACTGGCAAAACCGGAGTCGCGAGGCAACGCACACAGAGCCTACGTATTACCATACTGAAAACCAGTCGGCTCTGTCTGCATGCGCCGGGCTTAAAGGGATAGTTGAGTTCTGGTAAGGAGAGTACAGTTTTAGTGAAACTGAATTTTAGTAACCAAAACCTGCATCATTACATTACAAACTAATAGTTAAAACTAGAAAGGAACACAAAATTACAAATGACGTAGTAAAGATCATGTTATCATTCAAAAAGAGCCGTTAAAACGTAAGAGGGCGCTCTCTAAACACTCATCGGTTTCAACCATTTTGAATAAAATATTGTGCATGTGATGCTTTGTTGAAATAGTGATTAGATAGAGAAATAACCAACAACTATTTAAATACCTATTTTGTAACTTTTTTGAAAAGAGGAAGCATTTTTTTGAATTTTTAACGGCTGGTTCAAAATTCTCTAATAAACCCGGGGCCCCGGGTTTATTACAAGTTGTTATATTTATGGATATTTCAGCCGTTTCTGAACCGATTTTGATCAAACAAAGATGATTTTATTGTTTAAATATTATGCTCTTTCAAATTTTACACTCAGTTTTTCATTACCTCACAAACCAATTAAGTAGTCTAGCGCCCTCTCTACCAAAACTCAACTTTCCCTTTAAGCTGATATTTTCACCTTGGAATTTGACAGATATGCAATTCATCCTCCGACAATATTACCGAATATCTTTAAAGTTATAGTACAGTTTTGGTTTAGAGAGCGCTTCAAGAAATTTACTAATTTGCGAGGTAATGAAAAATCAAGTGTAACATTTTGAAGAACACGTGATTTTAAAGATAAAACAACATTTATTTGATCAAAATCGCTTTAGAAACAGCTGAAATGTTAATAAATGTATCCGGTAGGAATAAATGCGGCGACAAGATTGATTCGATAATTTGAGACATATTATATGAATACGTAGCCTACACTTTTTTTCTCGAAAAAGTGCCAAAGAGGTTTTTATATAGATGTTGATGATCTCTCTATTGATTCATTATGCAAAAAAACACATATCACATTCACTATAAGAAATGGTTGAAAGCATGCAATATGTCTTTAGAGAGCGCCCTTTGGTGTTTGAACGGCTGCTTTTTTTTATGATAACAGCCTTCTAACTTAGCCGTTTGTAATTTTGTTTCTAACTTTCGGGCATGGCGGAGTTCTAAGTATTAGTTTGCAATGATAGGATGCAAGTTTTGGTTACTAAAATACAATTTGACCAGAACTGTACTATCCCTTTAAACTAAACGTAATACGACCGATGTGATAATTTCCCTTTCTCCCCATACTTAAATCGTAACCAAAGAAGTCTATATAAGATACAGAAACCTTATTTTCATAATCGAATTTAGGAAAGGAATGGGCAAATTGCCTCCGTTTTTCATAGAATCGTTAACAGCATAATATTAATTAAAAACCCATCAACTGAAAGCAACACGGTATCTTATTTTGCATTGATTATTGTAGTGGTATAATTGCTCGTACCCCTTTGAAAAAAGAAAAGAAAATGCATATTGTTACCAAGACCAATATTTGTGTTGGACTCACAATCGCCCCTTGTATAGAGAATCGCTTACCTTATTTGTAACTAAATTAGCTGATTCTGCATTAAAAAAAACATACTTCTATGTCGATTTTTTTTGTTGCGATTCCCTCATCATGCTCATCCCTTGATCTGATTGAAGCCTCTTACAAATAAAAAAATATAATTTAAAAACTATTTTTCTTTCGAGTATAACATTTACTTTTCACTGAACGTGAACGCGCATAATTCACCGAATGGCAGCCTGCATTTCGTGCATTTTTGGCCATTAATTAAAAGTGTCGTGGTATATTATATAGGTTTCAATACGAAGGTCGAGGATTCGATTTACTAACCGCGACACATGTGTCCTTCAGCAAGACACTTTATCTACATTCGCTGCTCTCAACCCAGGTGCAGTAAATGGGTACCTGGGCTGGAATGTATTCGTTGAAATGCTAGATGCTTGATCTTAGCCCCTAGAAAAATTAAATTGCCCTTGCACCCGCCCATAGAGATTCAGTCTTGATGAAATTTAAAGGCAAGTTTATACAGCACAATAGCCATATAGCTGTAACAGTTTAAATAGCTTCACGCGTTGTAGTCGTCACACTTTGCGGAAGCCGCAACAATAATTCTGTTTCCATGCTTTCTCGATTATATTAACATTCTTCTGACGTCACAAACACGCCTCTGGTTCCTGTTGCACGAAAAGCGTTACTCTCGATCCGGCTCAATATTCAGTGGCCGTGCGACCAATCAGCTTTCATTGTATTGTCGAATTCAACGCTTGATTCGTTGGTTCGTACGTTTTGTGCAACGGCTCCTCTTCCGTCTGGCTTATAATTTTCATGAAGCGAGGATCCATAATTCAAATAGTCTCATGAAATCCCTTTATACGAAACATTTTCCAGAAAATATAATATCAGGAATATTATTCCGATGTGCAATATATAAATTATGGTGTGGATAACATGAAATAATTTGTACTTTTTGAACTCTCTATACTTAATTGGTAATATGGTACAGGACTGGTATGCCATATTGTGTTTGTGAATTTGTATACTCTTTCCGGCGATCGTAGCAATGTTCCATTTTTTTTGGTTTTAATATAGATTTTGGTTTGAAATTGTGCATGTAATTGTTAACTTATTGGTGTACTTATTGGTTTAATCAAATTATTTTACTTCTTCAGGTGGTGTTGCATAACGAGTAGCGATTAATCGCAAAGTTGTGAATCGCAAGTCAGAAAACGTGCAACTCTGATTGGCTCTAGCGCGTGTTTTCTGACTTGAGATCAATCGCAACACTTTATGAATATTAAAACAGAGAGTCACAATTTGTTTCTATGTGGCTAAAACGCCAATCATGGCTGTCTCTGAAGTAACATAAGTGACTTAAAGCGATAGTTGAGTTTTGGTAAAGAGAGTACAGTTTTGGTCAAACTGAATTTTAGTAACCAAAACACGCACCATTACATTATACAAACTAATACATGTTGTTATAACTCCACCATGCTCGAAAGGTATACATATACAAATTACAAACGACTAATTGAAAAGCCTGTTATCATTCAAAAAGAGCCGTTAGAACTCAAGAGGGCGCTCTCTAAATAAATATCATTGGTTTCAACCATTTTAAATTAAAAAAATTGTGCATGTGATGTGTTGTTAAAATAATTATTAAATAGAGAGATCATCAACAACTACTTAAAAACATCTTTTGTTAATCTTTGAAAAGTGTAAGCATTTGTTTTTGTTTTCAAAGGTTGGTTCAAAGTTACTGAATTATTGTGGGGCCCGACAATAATTACAAATGGTTATATTTATGGATATTTCAGCCGTTTCTGAACCGATTTTGACCAAAATTAATAAAGTTGATTCTGTCATTAATATTGTATGCTCTTTCAAATGTGACACTTAGTTTTTCATTACCTCACAACAAAATTATTTTGTGCAGCGCCCTCTAAATCAAAACTCAATTATCCCTTTAACGCCTTCTTTTTCTCAATCAACGATACATACACAGCCGAGATGAAAGTGACTGCTAAAAGCGAGGCATGCATAATTGATTGTTGCGCTTTGAAGTAGGCTATTCGGTTATTCATGCAATGCCTGTCATGGTAGAAATTGTTATTCACGATATTTGTCATTGATTTGACTTTGTAGAAATACTAGACGGTACATTTTTTTTGTCTTCTTTCTAAGTAGCCAATTATCACACCTTTCATTTACGTCCGCAATTAGGTCAGCTTCGTTTCTTGGTGACTAATTGATTCGTTCTTTGGAGAAAACGCTGTCATGGTTGCCATGTTATTATACACCATCCTGCTGATGGAGTCCATTTATGTAATACTATAAACTACATTGCCTGATAAAAATAGACACAAATATAGAGATATGAATATAAACTGAGTAATAATTATATGTATTTTCTTATGTTAACAAATATATAGAGAGATATACAACAAATATCAAATTTACATACTAGTGACTAATTGCTTCATTCATTATACAGCGCTCGTGCTATTATGTCTATACTTCGACATAACATTCTTATGTCCACTTATGTTACATTATCTACTCAATATTCAGATAAAAATATACAATAATGTAGACACAAACATATATAATACAACAATAATTATATTTATTATCGTATATTAAAAACATAATGTTATACAGAGATATACAATACAAAATGAATATCCAGAGTTACTAATTGCTTTATTCATTATGGAGCCCGTGTTGCAGTGGCTATAATAGACAACGACATTCTTAGGTCCACTAATGTTACAACGATGCAGTATGTTACTGCATTTTCACAATTATTCAAATATACACGAATATATAATGTAGATATAAAGACATAACAAATAATTATTATATGCATCATCTTATATAACAATATACAGAAGTATGTAATAAACATGCAAGTTTAAATGTGATAAATAATAATTAATGATTGCCAGGGCAGGCCGACCATGTTGTAAATATGCCTACTGCGTGAGACCAGCAGCAGAAGATGGTTGGAATATTGACAATTGTATTACGTGTTTGCATTTTTTCATTAATTTATATTTTAAAAAAATATTGGGCTTCGCCAGGAATCGAACCCCAGACCTCCGGATTGCTAGACATGTGCTTTAACCATTGGGCAACAAGGCCCTATAAATGGTGGTTCCTCCAATCAACCTTTCGCACATTAAATGTTAATACTATATACAGTATATACATTATTATTACGCGCAGAGAAGTTTAATGTTCTACCAGACATTTACACTTGTCAAAATGACATTTCACGATTTTGAGCTTCACACACTATCACTCCATTGCGTGCGTGGGTCATAATAACTTCAACAACTTAATACTCGAAACATATATATATTCCATCGAATGAAGCAATGTTGACCTTGTAACATTTACTGACAGTTTCATTGGAAATATATCGAGATTTCGCTGGAAATGAAGGTGGTGCATTGCATGTGAGATGTCAAAGTCTCACAAAGCCTTCACAAAATGTAATGACACAGTTTGTTTCTCCAATCTTAAAGAGAGCTAGTATAATTTGTCGATAGTTAAAGATACGATACATTCTTTTTGGTTCGTACTCCTCAGCCCCGAAGAAGACCCAATATATCGTAAAGGCCGAAATATTGAAATTTTAATGAAATATTGGCGTTTTTCAAATCTAGCTGAATACGCCTCGGCCAGTCATCAGTCTGTACAACTAGTTTTTCTAGAGTATGTGGTTGTTAATTAAACCTATAATGGAAAAGTTATAGAAAGGGGTATACAAAAGTGGAAGTGTACAGTGATGTAATAAAACTTCTTAATGTAATGGTCATGGTTGTATATAAAACTATTGATTGAAGAACTACGTTGTTATTTTTCATGTTGATAATTATGCACGTTTGTTATTTATCACATTCTTCAGTATCATTTGATAAAGATTCCTTGTATTTCTTTCGGGGGGGGGGGGGGGGGGGGTGTTTCACAAAATATTCTAAGTTGAACTTATAAAACTTTAAGTTAATTCATGGACTGCCGTCAGTTTGTTTTACAATTGTTAAAACAGTTGTTTAAAGGCACACATTTTGAAAAAAAGTTAGTAATCTATTTGTTATGATAAAGGAACCTTTAATTTATTGATATACATATTTTGTTGGAAGTCTCAAATACTTTTAATTCTTAACACAAATGGCCTACCGTAATGTTAAGTTCAAATAAGACTTATAAAAGTTCAACTTTACATTTTTGTGAAACACGGGCCCGAGTCAGCTGCGATTTTTTCACAGCAACTACATCACGCAACGAGCATAAAGTCTTTAACCTATCGCTGTTAGGATAATAATACCAACATTAGTAATCATATCGTTCTATGCATCAAAATAATACTCATATACAAGCATTATTCATGAATTCAGTCGATATCATCAGTACCCTTTAACCTATGAATATTACTATAGTCTAATAATTGCAGCCTCGACAATAACGACACTCAGAAATCAGATGAACTTGATGATGAAACGGGGGTAAAATAAAAAAATGTATATTGACTCAATGCATGATTGCTAAAGAGACTGATATTTTTGCTACTGATTCAAGTTGTTGCTATGGTAACAGCGCGGTTACAATAAAAGACGTGCAATAGAGAGGGGGGGGGGGGGTGCATGAGAGGACGAGAGAGAGAGAGATAGATGACAAGCCTAGAAATGGTATATAATGATTAAAAGAGGGTAAACTTTAATGAATGAAAAAAACGCTTTTGTGAGAAGGACATGGCAATTATCTAAAAAATGTTGCAATTTTGATTAAACCTGGCTGATATAATATGGACTGAAATGTCGAGATAAATTTTGCTCCAAAGAATTGGCGAAGGACATTATAGAATGACATTTATTTGATGTTTATTTGAAGCTGCGAAATATGAACGCTACACATGCAACAGTAATTATAACGTGGCTTCCCCTCAAAGAACCAAAGGCACATTATAATGTATATCTATATATAGCTTGCATGTTCATCTGAATGGAGGAGGTTAACGCGGGGGAGCAGATGGGGTGTGTTGTGTAATTTCCGTTTCAAGTGATCCATTAACTTTATATATTATATAGATATATATATAATTTATAATTGAAGAGCTTAGTTCCAAAAGGGGTTAAATCCACTTTCCATAAAAATTGAGTTAACGATATCAGTTCATTGATAAGCTACGTAACTATCTAGAATCAAAATTTTAGGACAAATTACACAATCAAATTAAAAAATATGGGACGATCCATATTTATATTCCCATAGGCATGTGTACAAAGTTTGACAACGAAACCTGCTTTACTCCAAAGTTGAAAAAGTGGATCTACCCCTTTTGGAATTAAGCTATATATATATATATATATATTTTTTTTTTACCAAAGGTGACATTTGAGACTTCAATCATATACCAACTTCATTGTCAGATTCTTGAGAATGATATGTGAGATTTTCATAGAAAGAAAAATAATGTTTACCTATATACTAGTGAAAAAAGAGTAAATCGATGTCAGATTTGATCCCGATTGTTTGCGTGTGAAGTATCCGAATTCGGATACCATGGATGAGTTAGTATTAGGTTATTCTTGACTATGATCGGAAGCGTCTACAGACGCTTTCGTTTATTATAATCTTAAATATATCCATAATTAAGGAGACATTTGACAAATCAAAACCAATTTCATTCTTATGTTGCCACAAGAGAAACGTGAAAGCTCCAAGAGGTTTTGATTGTATTTTACAAAGTTAATGGATCTCTTTAATACCCACACGGCCTTGATTAAGGAGTGGTCACACTGAACACGAATCCCCACGAATAGACCCACGAATGCAGTACGAATTGGTACAAATCAATGGCAAGCCGTTTTAAACATTTATTCCTATTTCTTGATATCAAGAATTCAATTCTTGATATCAAGAAATCGAATTCTTGATATCAAGAAATGCATTCTCGATATCAAGAAATGCATTCTTGATATCAAGAAATACTTTTCGGTATTGGTAATACTTGATATCAAGAAATAAACTGATATCAATAATTCAATTATTGATATCAAGAAATAGGAATAGATGTTAAAACGGCTTGCCATAGATTTGTACCAATTCGTACTGCATTCGTGGGTCTATTCGTGGGGATTCGTGTTCAGTGTGACCACTCCTTTAGCGCGTAGAAAGCTATATAATTATAGACGTTCACACGAATTATTATATAATGATTGCGTTAGATTTAACCCTAATTTGGTATTTGGGTTAAAGTGTAAAAATAGTTGGCGATAAAAAATAATATTATGGTATATATGAGGGTTAAATTTAATCCACATGTTACGTCGTTCAATGTACACACTTATTACATTAATCGCGTTTACATGCTTGCATAATTATGCTCACTTCTAAGCTTAAAATAGTTTTCAAGTTTATCATTATATATTTCGTCCCAAACGATACACAGTCTTGAAGGATTTTTGCCTGGTATAAACGTAGACTTGCGGAGTTTGGTACATGTCATTATTGCGAGTCGAATTGATATATATTACCAGGTTAATATGTTAATTGTTATAGTATACTCATGAATACCTCTTAAAATCAGTTCAAAAATCGGAAGAGTCTGTGCAAGATCGTTTTATGATTATGATTCATTATTAAAACGAGACTCGCAGAATATCGTTAATAACTGCGGCCTAATTTTGGCGGGAAAAAACGCGAGCGAGATACGAGTGATTTTGACACGGCAAATTGCTTGAAAATTACAACCCAGACGTTTGAATACATTTTCATATTGCGATATTAGCAATTATGATGTGTGTGGTAATAAGCGTATGACGTGCGCAACATTCTGTACGATATCTAATTATGATTTCCATCACGACGTTAATTAAATCTTTTGTTAACACTTACTCCAGACAATAAAATAGCAAAAGGAAGAAAAAAAGGATGGCGCTTAAATTCTTAGTCTTAAAGCAAAACCAGTAAGGTATATATATAGCGCACACGCACTTACCATTCTTATCTCGCTGCTATGTTAATTATATCTATAATCACTCAATGTAATATTAATATTGGCGCGCTTAGAAACAAACACGCAAATAAACAAACATACACACACACGCACACACACACACACACACACACAAAACAAACAAACAAACAGACGAACAAACAAACAAACAAACAAACGTACAAAAAAGAACAAATACAAACAATTGCGTTGGTTAAATGGCGAGTGTGAGTATAAAATAAGAATTATTTATAGTTATAGCGAAACGGATACAACCTAACCACGTTATGTCGCTTATTACGAAAGGAGCACGCTATAAAAAAAAATATATATAGATAGTATGATAAATAAACGTGGACCAAATATATTTACATTATACAGGTGGATAAATTTAGCGATATAACAGACCACGTTTGTAGATAGTCACCACATTCAAAGGTAAAATGTTTGCGGATTTCATTAATTTTGAAGGTTGCACAAAAACCACGAGGCATACATTATCCTTCATGTTTGATCTTGAAGGCTTCAAAATGTTAAGCCCCTCAGTACCAGCGATACATTTCACGTGTGTTTATAAGTGTGATAACCTTCTTTATTTATTGGTACTGGCATCGTTAATCGTATTCGAGCGATGAAGAGCAGTATACATATGGCATGCAGTCAGTGCCAAAAAACGATGGTGTCATTGTAGATGAAGGTAATATTTAAAAATGATAAAATGTATTGCTAACAACCTTTTTGCTCCAAGAGGATCATTTTATTTGGGTCGTTTAGCTACTGCTATGGTCACAACCCAAAAAAGTAGCCTGCTCGGCGGCCGGGCGGCGAGTTTTTAGCCAAAATCGCTCGGTCACCGAGCGGGGGCCGCCCAGGCACCGCTGGTTTTTAGGCATCGCTCGGTCGCCGCTGAAGTTTTAGCGCGGAGTTAAAATTTGGGCGGCGCCTGCTCACTTTTCACTCGCCGCCCAAAATACGCTCGGTGGCCGAGCGGTCGCCGTCCGGGCACCGACCTAATCGAGCGGTCGCCGTCGAGCGATTTAGGTCAAAAATAGGTCAAATAGGTCATCGGCTGCCGAGCGGTCGCCGCCCAGTCGCCGCTGGGAGATCAGTCGGTCACCGGGCGGCGACCGCTCGGCAGCCGATGACCCATTTGACCTATGTTTGACCTAAATCGATCATTGTTTGGTATATATAGGCGCTCCACAAAAGTGTGTGTGTGTGTGCGCGCGTGTGTGTGTGTGCGCGCGCGCGTGTGTGTGTGTGTGTGTGTGTGTGACTTTCGGATGCAAAGGTGTCTAGAAAATGTGTTAAACATGCATACTTTGTTTTGCAAGTTGATTCATGGCTGTCATACTATGCACACGCATATATTATGTACGCATACACATACGAACACACACACACACACACACACACACACACACACACACACACACACACACACACACACACAAACACACACACACACACACAATACATGCGAGTCTACATGTAATCATATCATTTTACTCATGTACCACCGCACTATGCGCTTTAGTCCTGAATTCTGAAAACGATTTTAGGCTAAAATTTATTATAACTACGTCATATCTTCGTCACTAAAATATGACACTGTACTTAAAGGGATAGTTGAGTTTTGTAAGAGAGGGCGCTACATACAATGATTTTTTGTGAGATAATGAAAAACTGAGTGAAAATTTTTAAAGAGCACAATATTTTAAAGCCAGGATAAACTTTATTTGATCAAAATCGGTTCAAAAACGGCTGAAATATCCATAATCATAGTCATTTGTTATAAATGTGGGGCCCCACACTTATTCGATAATTTTGAACCAGCCATTAAATTTTTTTTTAAATGTTTCCTCTTTTCAAAAAGTAACAAAATAGGTATTTAAATAGTTGTTGGTTATTTCTCTATCTAATCACTATTTCAACAAAAAATCACATGCACAATATTGTATTCAAAATGGTTGAAACCGATGAGTGTTTAGAGAGAGCCCTCTTACGTTTTAACGGCTCTTTTTGAATGATAATATGATCTTTACCAAATACACTATAAAAAATAGTGTCTTTGTCTTTACTAAGTCATTTGTAATCTTGTGTTCCCTTCTAGAATAATTATTATTTTGTAGTCTAATGATTCAGTTTCACCAAAACATTACTCTCCTTACCAGAACTCAACTATCCCTTTAAGGAATAGCGACTTGCGAAAACATATTTTAGTGACGGAGATATGATGTAGATACAATTTTAACATAATTTTAACTTAAAGTGGTTTTCAGAATACACCCCACTAGTCTTCAATTTTTGCTTTACTGCAAATTCAGTTAATACTACATTGTATTAGGCTTGATTGTATTAGGCTTGGCACATCATGAATTTCTTTCTCAAGTGACAAATCAATACAAACAAGGCAATTACCGTAATATTTCTCGCCCGCTTGCGCACTTTTGGTTACAAACAAATGCAAGGTTGTGTAATTATCAAACATTATAAAGTCCTGCAGGTAAACTTTCACATTTACCATCGTAACGGTAACGGGCGTACGCCATCCGTACGGAACCCAATTGCCCGGCGGAGCCCGGTGGGTCGCCGCCGGTGCGCCTACGGGACACCTACAGGTGATTTCTTAAAAATCAGCCGGTGACCGGTGGGAGACCGCTCGGGAACCGGTGGGTCATCGGTCGGTCACTGCCGGGACGCCGCGCGGAGAAACTCCCTAATTTAGCCCAGTTGTGACCTGAAATCGACCGGTGACCGACGGGACACCGACAGGGCACCGCCCAGGCACCGCTGGGGCTCTACAGCCTGCTCGACTTCCCCAAAATCGTTGGGCGATGCCTAAATTCCAGCGGCGACCGAGCAGGCTACAAATCGGGCGGTCGCCGCTCTGAGTTGTGACCGTATACATACCCGCAGGGCCCATATTCATAAAAAGCTCACTAGCCTAGTTTCATCATAAGTTATTTAATCGGATGATGTGGCTTTGTATTAAACACGAAATGTTTTAGTTGCTATCTAGGTACCAAATTAGGTAACCTTAACCCTAACCAGCTAGCCCTAGTTGGGGACTAGGACAATTGTTTGTGGCACACTAAACCATACCATTTGAAATGCACTTCGCATGGAACTAAGCTAGCTGAGTTTGATGAATATGGGCCCAGCTATTTAATTGGATAAAAAGCAAAATCACCACGCTCACAGTCAGCGCTCGATTTACTATGGGATCAAAGTTTATCGTCACAAGCTGCTGTTCATAAGGCATGCAGCCGTATTGGTTTACTTTATTAGTGAAAGTGATGACGTATCACGTTTGTCAGGAGGAGAATGACAGTGGCGTTGCCATGATAATGGGGGTGTCGGGGGGGGGGGGGGGGGGGGGTGGTGGGGGGTCACACAAGAGGGCTTGACATGACGGGGCAGCGTGTGCAAATAATAAAGTTGTTGCCATATATTTTCATGTGATTTTTTATCTGTATTGTTTGCCCATAGGGGGTTTGGGGCTTGGGAGCCCCCCCTTATTTCGCTACGCCATTTGAGGAGAATGAGAAACAAACAAAAAACCAACAAGGTTGAAGCAGTAATGGAATTACACCTTTCACTCGACATGCACGACACGGAGAGAAAGACAACGGAAGGAGGAAATATATAATAATTATGTATCACAATATTGCTGGGTGAAATTTGATTAGTTGTAAGCTCTTTACTTCCTCTCCGAGACGGACATTATACAAATGTAAATATTATATTACTTTCAGCGGGAATTCATTATTAAGAGGGCTACATGTTGATATACAGCGATGGGCTGTTTTTAGCTCTACCAAGGTTGTCTATAAAAGGTTTGTTTGAAGATGATAAAGCCTTATTTCGCGCGGATGTACTTAATAAAATATTTATACATCATCGATATTCCATCTCTGTATACCCCAAGGTCTATCACATACTTTTTCACGTTTATCATCTATTTCTTTTGTCCCGTTTGTCAACTATTTCCTTTTTAAAGGTGCACCTGTAAAGTGTCTAACTCCACAACAATTTATTTGAGCTTTCACATTTCTCTTCTACCGTGTTGTTTGGCTTATGGTAAGAGAAGAATACAATAGGGTTAGATTTTTTTTAATGCCCCTTTAGTATGACGATATAAACGGTCATGAACGTCATAAACGTCATACTGTAATTAGTTGTAAAAGCTGACGCAAATTTTCGCTTTTTTTAAACCAGGAAAGCAGTGTTCGTTTTCAATGAAACTTTTACACATCATTCGGACATATCTTACAATGATTTTGGTATAGGATTTAATTCTCAAATGTCATTTTGGGCAATAGCTGACACTTTACAGGTGCACCTTTAATGTACACGTTGCCAAGTATGCGTATAAGTGCGAATGTGACATAGGAGGAATTATATTTAGGAGACACCTAAATGTACACCTCACCGATATTCATTAATCTGTATGCCCCTATAGGTCTATTATTATTTGTATATAATTTATACGATGCCAAAGTATGCGTATACATGTTGGTGCAAATATGGAGACTGTACACCTCATCGATATTCGTTAATCTATATGCCCCGAGATCTATTATTTACTTTGTCAACTATGCATGCGTAATGTCAGCGTATAGAAGAAATTATCCAATTACACATAATGTATAGGAGATTTGATATTGTTATACAAAAATGTGAACAACATCGTTTATTCTCAAGCACTGTCGAGCAAACTTGTGAAATAAAATAACCGACGGGAGCGTTTGACAGGTTATGTTAGTATTAATGATGGTCAATACAGAAGTTTCTTGATGCTGCAATGAGTATATTCGTTTATTGTCTTTCGGAATGCAAATTAATTAACATAAATTAACTAGATAACATAATGACTGAATTAATTGACACCGTTTAGCGTCTATGGCAATTATAGTAAAGTACATGTATATTCCTTTATAGTGAAGTCATTAAATTGATTTACAATATACCATTCACGGAGCTATAGAATGAGGGGGGGGGGGGGGGAGAGACAATGTGGGGGGGGGGGGGGGCAATAATGCCCCCTTGTGCTGATTCTTGCTCTTCCACTGCCCCATCCCCAATCCTAAGGGGAGAACATTAATACATGGATACAGTCCAACCTGCTCTAGCGACCACCTGTATTATAAAGACCACTCCCTAGGGAGCAGTTTGCATGTAAATGAACTACCTGCTTATAAAGACCACCTTTTCTGTCTCCCTTGTGTGGTCTTTATAGACAGGTTTCACTGTATTTACTTTGGCTTAGCGCTGCCCTTCTTGAAAATAAATATTGGTCCTCACCCCCCCCCCCCCCCCCCCCCCCCCACTACCTCCGTTCTGTTTTCAACGCATACACGCATCTGCCCCTGGTGTATTGACACTATTATTATGATGTCCAATCAACAGCACATTAATTAGCTCTATAATTATCATGTCATTAAAATTGATGTACTATACAGGGAAGGCTCTTATTATGTTATTGCTGCAACAATGAAAGGATTGTCAATTTTATTCGATATATAGGGCCGGAGAACAATAATCTATGGTATATGGTGTTGCAAATGTACCACATTACACATGTTACAGGGACAAATTTAACGTATTACATTAATCGTGTTAATCTTACATTTCGCTTTATATAGGTCATCTAATTGGGGATGATAGCAGACAGAAGCAATTTGCTTGATGAAACAATAATGAAGATGATTGATTTAGATAATATATATTTGTTTTACCACGCGCCTTCCCAGTAATTAACCCTGGGCTCAGGCAGGCCTCAACAGATTAAAATGCATCGTAATGAATTGGGTTTGTTCAGGGGAAGGACATGGCTTGAAGGTCATTTTAAAGTGAGAGTGTCATGTCTTAGGATCCAGGCAGTGGTGAAGCGCTGGGGGCATGGGTAATAACAAAATTAAAAAAAACCCAATACAAACAAAAGGGTAAGTCCTATAATAAAAAAAGGAAATAACATAAAGTGTGCCTCCAATAATTCACGTGCCCCCCCCCCCCCCCCACACCCCTCCCAAATCGATTCGACCACGCTACACCACTAGAACCAGGCCTCGGGTTAAATACCATATTTAAAAAACAAATTTGTATAGTCCGTGTCTTAATTTAGTCCAATGATCACTATAAAGGTGACGTCACATGACGCAACACGATCCGTGGTTTAGATTGACCCATGCATGCATGTTGATAACTGTTCATGTGGCACAACGGTATAGAGTGTCTGTCTCATGAGCGGGAGGTCGTGGGTTCGAATCCCGGCCGGGTCATACCAAAGATCATTATGAAAAATGGTACCAACTCGATCACGGAGAAGAGTAATAATAACATTCATGTTATGCAGGGCCCGCTGCGTCGGTAGCGCAGTGGCTATATACCCTGGGTAAATAAAGCGGTGTGATTATTATCATCATTATTGTTAATATTGATTAATTCTGACCCATGATGCCGATACGGTAGGTTCACATCTACGCATGAAAGCAAATGGTTGATGTACTTACTGTTTGGTAACTATTGCACTAAAACACCGGAGGTGAAGCTACAGGAAAATGGAGAAGGGGGTGCCTGAAAGCTGGGGCACAAGCTCCCCCACTACATAAACATAATTATGGACAAGACAATAAAAACATGAGGCAGTGGTCTATCATGGCCGAGACCGTGTCAAATGAAATGTGTACCTTTCTGAATTGGGGGGGGGGGGGGGGGGGGGTGTTCCATACGCACTCAACGCACCCCTTGGTTACAGGCCTGTGCGCCCCCACCAATCAGTTATCAGTCCCACCATGATATACGTTTTATGTTTGTATATTACCAAACTATCAAATTAACATGGCTATATTAAAGGTACATGAACAGTCGGTTTTCAAATCGAGTTCAAGTTGATTTCGTTCAATATTTCAGGTAAATTCAGAACGAAACTCAAAACTTAGATCCGCATGCAGCTCCACAAAAAAAATAATTAATGGCCTGAAAATTAGCCTCTAATTCATGGGTTTTTACATACGGGGTGTACGCTATGTATATATGAATATTAAATTACTGACTACCACTATTGAAGGTATACATGTTTTATGCTTGTTTTGAATTAACAAATAATTATCAAATAAACAGAAGGAATAAAACTAGAAGGTATACCGTACGTGATATCGTTCATTATTCAGTGGTGAACGTAGATTCGCATGCATGTTACCAAACAATGATGGCATGCAAATTACCCTCTTCTTCATGGGTGTTGCATACGAGGTGCGCGCTATAAATATTAAATTACTGACCACTACTTTCCATGTGAAATTATTTGCAGGTAGCCAGTGAGAATTCACAACAGGCACACACAACAACCTCAGCAAATAAAGCGAGAAATTCGATACTGCAATTGGCATAATATAGTTTGCCGCGAATTGTCATCATGGATGGACGTTCGAGCAAAATAATTATGCCAAGCGGGGTTGGGGTTGGGGAGGGGGGGGGGGGGGGGGGGTGCGTGCATCCTCATGTCCGAATATAATCTCAGTCAACATACGCCACATACTTCCCGAATATGAGGTGTTATAAATTGCCCCATTATGAGGCAAAACGCTCCCAAATACACATAATTATCTCCCTCAAAGATCTTGGGGCTGCGCCCCCCCCCCCCCCACATATCCCCATTCCCAATCCGCCGCCGGCCTCGTACGCCTGTGTGTGTCAACGAGGGCCGCGGTTTTGTACTGTACTAGGGCAATTTGGTCAATCGCACATTGGCCGGACGTCCTCATTTTTGTATATTTACTCTAATATTTTCTTTTATCCTGGGATTCGTCAATCTTCAGGTTGGGGTCGATCGTTATTTGGGCCATCCAAAATATTGAACTATACAATATATTGAGGAATTAAACGTTAAGGGCTGGTGCAGCTCAGTACATGCTTACCAGCCAGTATATTTTGTTTAAATCTATATATATTTTATTTTATCCTCGGATTGGTCGATTTGCAGGTTGGGGTCGATCGTTTTTAAGGCCATCAAAAATATTGAACTATACAATATATTGAGGCTGGTGCAGTTCAGTCCCTGCATATACCAGCAAGCAGTTTATTTTAAATCGTAAAAAAAACAATAATTGTTATTCATTATTTTGTCTGTAGATACTTTGCTTCGTTATCACTGATCGCATTATACTTTTATTGTACGGAAGTAGGTTGATTGATTTTCATGATAATATCTACTCGCTTCTTACGTATTAATGGGGACAACACCATTTGAACTGAATAATTTTTTATAATGTTCTGTTTTTGTATTTTATGTGAATTTACAGTCTGGATATAGAAATAAAACGGTATCTTATAGTTTATATACGTGTTGTGGAATAAAGTCTAAATACGAACGGAGCGTTATTCTACATAACATAATGAAAAAATACGGTAAATTAAGATATCTTGTTGGAGGGCCTACACTCAAAAAAATAAAGTGCTAAAAAAACGAGTGCTAAATACGAGTATGCACTAGAAGCGCTATTTCTAGCACTTCACGTGCCAATTACGTCTGCGAAATGATGAGGTGCTGAAAAATCGGTGCTGGAAGTAAGTGCTGAACTTCAAGGACAAGAAAAGCACTGATAAGCTATTGACATCACTGGTCAGCTTACATTAGATGGAAAAGGAGAAGGACAAAAAGAATATGCCCACAATAGCATGCCCTGCATGCTTCCATACAATAGCTTGTCAGTGCCTTTCTTGTCATAATGATGTTTGGGCTTTTATCACATATAGCAACTGCTATTGAAATTGAGAGTGTGTTAGTTGGTAGTGTATTCAATCATGTGGTACTATTGTGAGCAGGCGCTCAGCTTTGGTGAAGGTGCATTGTTCATCTTATAAGTAACCGAGTTGTGATTGACAGAATATGAGGTCACTTGCAGAATTTCACTCTGGAGACATTTTTTGTGGGCGTTCCCAATTTGAATTTTCAAGTTGATTTCTTGTTTCATTGACTTTTCCATTGAATTTTTGTTATTGTAATTGGAATCCACGTGAAAAACTATCCCCGATAGGCTACACAATGTTTTTAATGTGATTTCCATGACATAGAACCTTTAAATGGTTGAAATTGCGATATTTTTTGCGTTCCAGTTAAGTTATGTGAGTATATAAATTATATGGAGACCTTGCACGTCAGAATATCGAACAATTTAAAAGGGAAAATGCTCTGCAGTAATTATGTTGATGTCACTTGATTGTATTTATACTGTATATCAATATCACTTTCTGATTCAACATGGAAAGTGTCAATAGACATGATAGAGTAGAATAAATAAACCGTGACGACGGACAGAACCGCGGCCAGGTTACCATGGTAACCCGCATCGCTTGTTTGCTCATACCACATTCAATGTTTCGTTGGTTAAATACGATATATTTCAGGTTGTCTTTAATTGGACTGTCATCAAGTTCGATTCGAATTCGGAAGTGTATTGTTAAAGCTGATAATTATGAGGTATTTTGTAGAAGAGTTTGATTCCGACGGAGGTCTATGATCAGGGCTTCAAATTCTCAAAAACCCATTATCATGATTATTAAATGCATATCGATGTTGTCGCGAACATAATAAGGACAAACCTTGCAATAAACCAACAAGTTAACTATGCACACACATAATGTTGACTTAAATGACAGTTCTTTTATTAACAAAACATCGAACACGAATAACGATGATTATTTCATATTACATTTTATGATTTTTTTTTACAGTTATATTTCACGAATGTCGAATATTTAACAAAGCAACGTTTAGTAGAAAAACGAGGCACAATACTCGAGATTTGAGTAGAAATGTGAGTCTGCCAATGTGTCTGCATGTTGTCGTGCGTCGATTTCACCAGTATAGCGTAGCTAAACGAGGGAGGTAAGAGGGCTAATGGAAGGAGGGTTGCCCCCACCCCACCCCCATTTGTCCCCCTATATGTATGGTTTGAATGTGTGCGAATACAATAATTGGTATTTATGTTTCAGGTTTACGCAGCGTCGAATGGGCTCATAGGAAAGGGAATGGTAAGATAATGATGGAACTGAAAGTGAACAACATTTCTGGGAATGTAAAAGATACAAACATATATTAGCCCATTTCATAAAACACTTGCAATTGTTGTAAGTGTCCAATTATTGTAACTATACCATGACAACAGCTGTAATGCTCCATGCTGATTGGCTGTTGACCCACTGTTTTACAATAATTGGACACTTACAACATTATTGCAAGTGTTTTATGACATGGGCGGATTGGGATATAAAACAGACATCTCGAGATGGCCGAGGAGTGTAAGCCAACATTTATGATGATATCACAAACAGTGGAAGGAATGACTAGGGAAAGGGCAGACCCCAAACAATCATAACTGTGGCGCAAAATGTCGGCTAGCAAAGATAGAACAATTTAAAAAGCGGCCTTTAAACGAAGACGGCGCCCTCTGGACACCTGACAATTTCAACCATTTAAAAAATAAATACAAAAATGTGAATGTGATGTTTGATTAAAATAATTATTCAATCGAGAGGTCATGAAAACAATTTTAAAGCCACTTCGGTATATTTTCATAAATGTGCAGGATTTATACATATTTGGTTAAATTATTGAATCAATGTTGGGCCCCAAATTGTATTCCAGGATATATATCGTTATTTTAGCTGTTTTTGCTGACCCGATTTCGATCACACAATGTTTATCCCATCTTTAAAATTGTGCGATATTTTAAATGTTAAACTCAGTGTATCATTGCCTCACAAACAAATTGTTCTTGAACCGCCCTCTAAACCAAAACTCTACTCTCTTTTTAAGGCAAAGAAAAGGTAAGACCTAAATTAGATATTATGAAGCTGATGAAAAAAGGTATTTTTTTTAAATCTCTGCAGCGCCCAAATCCCTCGTACGCTTAATCATAACCAGGTGGAGAGTCTGATGTGTAAATTAATTATTGTAAACCCCTATATTATTCTCTTTATGTCCTTAGTTCTCTTTGTGGTTACTATTCCATGCTTCAATGCCATCTAGACCAATTAATCTCTCTAATCATGAATTGATCAATATTACAGCGAGATATGGAAGCCACAAATCGCGATGGAAATTATAACCTTCATTCTACGGAAATTGATTTGTTGCATTAAAATGTATACACAGCATTGTGCAGTTCAAACATTCATTGCCATTAAGCGCTAGCCGAACGTTTTACATTCCAACTGTTTTTAATGGTTGAAGGGATGCTATGAGACCATATTGGTGGGGGAACTCGGCCACGATCGTGAACTCGGCCACCTGTACATGTACTCAAACGTACCGCTAGCGCGCACCGTAATCGCTACAATATTAAGCGTCGATTTTGTTTCTCGCCATTGGGGAAGGGGGGGGGGGGGGGTATAATACGTTATTTCGACCATCATCGGCGAGGGAGCGAAGCGACCAACCCAGTAAGATTTTGTAATTGGGCAGTTTATCACTCTTATAACATGTGGTTTAAAGAAGACTATTGTTTTAACTTTAACATAATGACTGAGAGGGGGCAATGTCCCTTCATTTTAATGTTATTTGTATAATTATTTATGAACCCCAATTATTGGGGGATAATAATACAGGCCATCCCCGCACCTCAGATATTGGGGGGGGGGGGGGGGGGGGGGGGTATATTTCTCATGATCGCTACTACGTATTACGATTGTAAGACTAAATAGCAGTTTCTGTAAAGTACGGGAAGCATATATATTCGCCCAACTAATTGATTTAATATAGTTGAAATAGTAAAAGAAGGGGTTTAGATGGGAAATCCATAAAATCCATAAAATAGTACATAATTAAGCTGACAGTTCGTTGGAGATAAAATCGTACATTTATTAATCTCTTGTTTAGGGCGTTTCGCAAAAAAGTGTTATTTACCTTTAAGGAATAGCAGAGGCATATATAATGTTGGGCTTGAAGTTATCGAACCCAAGATTGGATTAGATATCGACTCATATATATAGGTTCAGTCAGTGTTAACGTAATGCGGGACAGTGAACTCGGCATTACTCGCCAGCTTGTTCGATAAATCAATACTGGCTGGTGCGAACTCCATCTCGTGATTAACACTGGTATATCGTCAACTTTTTACACCCAATAGTTCATTACCCCCCAATATACCATATACCATGTATACCAGGCACGGGTAGTTTAGAAGTTCAACATTCTGTCTCATGAGCGGGAGGCGATTTTTAAAATTCATTTTGTTTAATAAATATATTTGTGGTACATATTGGGGTGCTATAAACTCGTCTAACCATAACTCCACAAACCTAACCCCAACCCTATACTCTACCTATAGGCCTATACATTCTAAAATAAAGGTTTAAACTTGCACACTAAAGGTTGAACAATAGCATCACCCACCCAATTGTGGTAATACGCCAGTGAATTTGTTGACTATTCACTCCCTTTATATACCTCATAATTATATTCAATTTCTCAACAAGTCTTTCCACGTTTATCATGTATATGTTTAAACTGTATGATATTTTCAGGCAAATACATATTGATATCAAATAAAAATTTGACATGAGTAATTTGATATCAAATGAAAGTGTTCGATCTTACTCACTCCTATTTATACATGTACAAATTTTCTATTTATAACTAAATGAAACAGATCCTGATGTGAACACGACTGTATTAATTACTGATAAAAGGCAGCTTGAATATAAATACTACAATTTTCCTTGACGTAGTTGGGTCGTGTTTTCATATTTAGCATTTTGTCTATAGCCGAGAAAAGACTATTTTATTTTCCTCTCATATAATTTCTAACCAATTTACATAAATGTACACAATCCTATCAATTCTCACAGTTTTCGTACATCATCATCAAGTTCAGGTGGCGCTGTATAGCGCTGCTGTGGTCTTCACGAGAGCACGCCATGCAACTCTATCTTCCGCCAACCGCGTTGCACGCTTCATCCCTTCTCCAGACACTCTCTTTACATCATCAGTCCAGGATGTTGGTGGACGACCTCTACCCCGTTTTCCTTCGACTGCTCCTTGCAGTAATTTTGTTTTTCAACTCCTTCAGTTCTCCTAACGATGTGCCCAAAGTACTTTAGTTTTCTCTCCATAATTCCCCCTTCTGATAGATAAGTTTGTACCAATCTTGTTCAGGATCTACACGTTTTGTCTTTCTTTCTTTCCACGACACCTGCAAAAGCCATCTGTCTGTCTGTAGCACCACATCTCAAAAGCGTCAACTCCTTTTCTGTCATTCTTTGTCATGGCCCAAGACTCGCATCCATAGGTAGCAATGGAGAATGCAGTTGCAATGGTTTTTCGTACACTTCGCTTTTAAATGAATCCAATCATCACTGAAGTGTGTGCATTCTGACGCTAGGCGATCTAATTAAAATGGTTAAGTCATTAAAATCGTGCGTCAGAAAATGTACACGCGTTTTAGATTTAAAAAGAAATTGCTTTCTGTTGCCTAGAAACAAAATTTAAAAAATGTTAAAATTCAGAATGTGTGTTTCAGTTCGACGTCAGCAAATAAATACAACCACAGTAACACATTAAACACCAAATTGGTATCAATATTGAATGTTGATAATTGACATTTTATACAGGTATAATGATAATTCAACTGCCTTTACATGACTTACCTATATTAATGTTAATGGCACAACTTTCACAAAACATACGTCACATTATTTCATACAATTTCTCGGCTATCACCTTTTCCTTTATTGATTTAGTTTCACTAAAATAAATGCATGAAGTGTGAGTGACGTCTGTTAGAAGTAGATGAGGAATCAAGTATCACCACAGATAATTATTCTCTTATATTCATAGCGATTTTGAGATTTGATTAGAGACAGGTGCATCAATAAAAATGAGTATTTTAACCCATTTCCTATGGAAACCTAGTGGGTCGTGTATTATCTCTTAGGGGATTTAAAACCTTGTATGGGACAAGTTAAGTGTCTGGATCGTCATATCTGGAAAGTGGGCGCAATGTATTCATAGAGGTATAATCTAATGGCCTAGTCCCCCTTCCGTTTCCTATCCGACCTGAATATGGCGAAATGGTCAGTATTTATAGCTTGCGCATTTTGAAGTTCCATGACGTTTCGTTTAACGCGAAACGGAGCCGAATTAGAAGTATCCTACTAGTCCATTCCGAACTTGGTCCGCATCATTTTGTTTCCTGTCAAACACGTCAAACAGGAACGGTGCAGTGGGACTGGGTCATTACTCTAGATTTCTCAATTAATAGGTGGAACCGTGTGAGAGCGCGTTACGCGCGTACGTATAGCGGAACGCGCGACGTCTGTGTAACCATGGCGCCTCCCATTGAACTGAGTTTATTGGAAAGCGCCACCTTAAACGACGACGCCCTTCCTTTAAAGTGTCGAAGTGGGATAAATCGAATGACAATCGAGAAGTTCTTCGCTCGAACCGTCTTTACTCGAAAATTGATATAAGTCCGCGGAGGTTTGCATTATCTGTTTGAATCGTGACATGACTTACGATGCGAAGTTGAATGTCTTCGAAGTGTCGTAATTATCGTTATGAATTCGTTTCGTATGTTATCTCACGTGCGTAATTTGCTGAGATCGATGCCTTCCCTAGAGTATGTAACTCGTTCTGAAAGGGGTATCGCGTAGGATTAGTTAATGGAACATTCATATAAACATGTAAACCATGTGCATTTCTTTGCTGTTGAATCTTTTGTTATCGTTGTTTAATGGGGTGAATCGTGTCCCCATCGCATCTTGTAGCAACGCAAATCGTTCGTCTTTTTTAGGACAGGAAAGGTTGTTAACTCTTTAAAGGGATCTAGTAACATTGTATAAATCAACACAATTTACTTAAAACGTAGTGGTTCTCACATACCTCGTTGTATTCGTATTACCGATAGAAGCATGCACTGTTAAAACGCTGTGTAAACAAATTCAACAACTTGTTGAAAGTTTTCAACAACCGCTGTTTAACATATGAACCATCCAACTGTTGTTGAAAACATTCAACAGCCCCAGCTGTTTAAAGTTTACACAACTGTTGTTTTAATTTGTTCTACAACTGTTGGTTAGAATAAATTTCAACAATCCTGTTGTTGAAATAGCAAATACAAAACAAGATGTAAAAGCGGCAAGAGTAGGAATCGAACCGGGGGTCTTTGGGTTATAAGACTAACACGCTACCAATGCGCTAAACTCGGTTTGCTTGGTTTGCGATGGGACAAAAGGGGTTTTGTCGCGACGATTTCGCGGTCGAAACTATCACGCGATTTAACACGTTTCATCAACGCTTGAACAATGGCCGCTTTACACAACCCTTCTTTGTACAACTTATCATGCTACACCTAAAGTTGTATGAAAAGATTCAACAACCATTTTTACACAGCGTTTTAACAGTGTGGAACAATTTGGGTTTCCCAAATTTCTTTTTCGTTATAAAGATATGTATGCTTGAAGTGTTTGGATTCGAAAATCTCTTATATATACGGGTTGAATTTAAACTGTTTTCAAAGTCGGTGCAATGAGCATTTTTGCTCATCACGCGGTCATATGACATTAATTTACCATGGAATTTACACACATCACTCGGTGTATGGACATATCAGATCACAAACACATTATATTAATATTTTGTCAGTTTTTGCAGTAACTAGTGACTAGATCCCTTTAATCTATCTACGGAAAATGTTTATTTCTGACTGTGTTTCATTGTATCGTACCATTCCAGAGAAGGGCACTATACTAACTTTAATAGCAGTGTTAATATTTCACCAATTCACAGGCGACAAATTTGATTCACAATGATTAAAGAACACAATCACACACACGCATCATCACGAGCAATCAAACACTCATACGTAAGCATATCAAAACATGAATACGTATAAAGCATATTAAAACAATAATACTTTACATGTACGCAGAAAGGATGACGTCACCACCACACACTGCAATGTGTTCAAGCATAATGGGTGCAATTCAACCAATAATATTGTTATTTTACATCTCCTGTCACTCAATATAGCATACAATATAGCACAATGGATGACTTGTCAGATACATTGAAATGTTCAGATTAATGAGTAGACATGCAGCTGAATAAGTAAATCTGAAGGGTTTTGTTACAGAAGGCAATAAATGTTCAGATTAATGAGTAGACAGCTTAATAAGTAAATCTAAAGGGTTTTGTTACAGAAGGCAATAAAGACCAATAACGATATTTAACGTATTTTTATGACTACCATTATATAATAATGCAATAATAACGGCCTTCAGATGATATTTCGTTCGTTATAACTATATAAATAATATTAACACAGTTATCACGGTTATGATTAACAACACCATAATTATGTATTACATTATTTGAATTTATCCGCTTTAATTGCATATACCAGACGAAATTGAGAAATTGCCATTATTTTTTTAACGAAACATATTTTGTTTGTGCATTATATAAGTGTGTTTTTTTTTTCGTTTTCAATATGCTACTTTCATAAATTCTGTATGTATTCTATTTTAAAAATCTGTATCCACCACTTTGTGTCTCTCATTTCCCCCTCATAATCATAGTGAGAAAGAGAAGGGCGCTAAGGCAATTTTTGAGCTTCAGAGATAATCATGTTTATAGCTTGAGAGCCCTGTAGAAACCAAATGTAGCTCTTTTTGATTTTTGATAAATATTTCAAAAACTATAAATAATTCTGATCTGAACTTTTGGCATCAAATGGTGAAGCTCCAATTGAGAAGATGGTATGCATAACTCAATATTGCCCAAAACTGACTTAACGCCCTTACCACCCTCACCCATTACTATGTTCCGTATTATACGCTTTCATTCCCCTTCCTATTCTTTCCGGTATAGTCATATCTTTTCTTATAATGTTTGTGTATTCATTGTTTTGTCAAATATGTTATTTTGTCTTTAATCTGTTCATTTATAATACCTCTCTTTCAACAGCATCTGTCATATATTTTCTTATAACGTTTGTGTAATCACTGTTTTGTCAAATATTATATTTTGTCTTTAAACTGTTCATTTATAATAATTATACTCTCTTTCTAAATTGATAATTATGGTTTCCCTGAACCCTTTCAACAGTTCTTTCTATTACCCCCCTTTATTGTGTTTACCCGTCTTTTATATCCTTTTACTTCTCTAATGTATTTGTTATCCATTTGATTCGTTTGGCGCCTGCTTATATATCACCTATCACGTGACAAAGTTCGGAACACGACCCGAGATTTAACTGGGGCGCGACGGTTAAAGGGATCTAGTAACATTGTCCAAATCCTCAAAATCCAATTGGAATTCTAGCGGGTCCTTCATACCTTGTTGTATTTGTATTAACAATAGAAGCATGCACTGTTAAAACGCTGTGTAAAAAAACGCTGTGTAAAAATGGTTGTTGAATCTTTTTATACAACTTTAGGTGTAGCATGAAAATTTGTAGAAAGAAGGGTTGTGTAAAGCGGCCATTGTTCAAGCGTTGTTGACAAGTGTTAAATCACGTGATGGTTTCGACCGCGAAATCATCACGACAAAACCCCTTTTGTCCCCCAGCAGACCAAGCGAACCGAGTTAGCGCAGTCAGTAGTGTGTTAGACTTGTAACCCAAAGACCCCCGGTTCGATTCCGACCTTGCCGCTTTTTAGTACAATCCTTTTTGTATTTGCTATTTCAACAACATGGTTGTTGAAATTTATTCTAAACAACAGTTGTTGAAAAAATTAAAACAACAGTTGTGTAAACTTTAAGCAACTGGGGTTATTGAATGTTTTCAACAACAGTTGGATGGTTCATATGTTAAACAGCGGTTGTTGAAAATGTTCAACAAGTTGTTGAATTTGTTTACACAGCATTTTAACAGTGTGGGAAAGGTTCCGGTTTTTCGAATTTCCCTTTCGTTAAAAAGATATTTACGATTGAAATGTTCAGATGTTAAACCATCCAATGGATAGTCGTCACATGTCAACGAAGTTTTTAGATCCCTTTAAAGGGACTGTCCCTCTTTTACAAAACGTCTGAACAGTTTCCAGTTGACGGATGGGGATGAATGTAACACACACAAAAAAAATGAGATCGAACAGCCCTGTAATTTGGATTCTACGGATAAAAAACGAATGCGTCCCTCCATCAAACTATATATCGGTCAATAAAAGAGTTACAACAATATTGTACTTATTCTTATAAAGGTATTGTGAAGCCGACATTTGTAAAGGTATGTCACGGAAAAAATCTCAAAAATGAATAATAATGTAATTACATGTAGTCAGTTTAAGCGAGGTTTGGTTATTTTGTTTAATATTCGGTCATGCTATTATTATGTGTGTGCGGGTCACGTAGCTAGCGCGGGTCACGTAGGGGTCACGCATAACGTTGTGGTTCTTCGTGGAATCCGTGTACGAACTTCCTCACTGGGTGAATACACGTAAATGCACAATTAACCGTTGGTTGTCGTTTTATTAGTTTTAGGTCTATAACTTCACGAAAAAGATATTTCAAGCCCTAATTTTTTCAGGCATGCTATTAAATGACATTTTCTTTCATATAAGACAATAACCTCGCAACTTTTGAAATTTGGCTTGCAAAAGAGGGAATGTCCCTTTAAAGGGATAGTTGAGTATTGGTCAAACTTAACTTTAGTAACCAAAACCTGCACCATTACGGTACAAAGTAATGGTTATAATTTCACCATGCTCGAAAAGTATACACAATTACAAACGAATAAGTAAAACCCCTGTTATCATTCAAAAAGAGCCGTTACAACTCAAGAGGGCGCTATTTAAAAAAATCACTCGTTTTTGTAAAAATAATGATTCAATAGAGATATCATCAACGACTTTTTAAATACCTATTCCGATTTTTTTCCAAGTAGTCCTTAAACTTTTGAATAAAAATATACTTATGGATATTTCAACCGTTTCTGAACCGATTTTGATCAAATAAAGTTTATTCTGTCATTAAAATTGTATGTTCTTTAAAATTTGACAGTAAGTTTTTCATTATCTCACAATAAAATATCGGGGGGCACTTCGGGAAATACCAATACTCAACGGTAAATATAAAGATGACGTATATATACGTTAAATTTACCAAACTACGTACGATGTGGTCACGCCATACATACTATTCACACAAACTTACAAACTTAAACATGCGATTTTTTTCCGTCTTCAATATAATATAACTGTAACCCTAAAATGAACTACCATTTTCAGATAAAGCTGTAATTTTGGCCTCAATTTGACAATAATCTTCTCCCAAAACAGATTATTTGGCACCAAATTAGAAGTTAATGCCCGAAATTGTATCATTTTGTTCTCAAATCCGATGACTTTATTACCCTCCAAAATAGTTGATTTTGTCCGAACATATTATTAGGATTTTTTCACAAGTCAATTATTTTGTAAATTGAGTGTTTTTGCCCGACTACGCCCGAATATTGGTGTTTTCAAACCACTCGGAGTGCAACCGTCCCCTTTTAATAGCCCCTATACCTTGTACTTACGCATTATGCAACCATACACAAACAGTGGGCATACACTACCTATTGGGTAGCCTATCCGATAGGCATCGTGCTGTCTGGCAGGTTCTACCGGCAGTGTACTTACCGCGATATGCCTAGTTTGAGCGTGCATCGGGTTCGAGATCACCGGTTTTCCGTCTCCATAACGCGATTAGTACTTGCCAGAAAGCTCAGACGCCTATCGGATAGGCTACCTATTGGGGGAAGAGGCATACGTAATGTACTTCCTTCTTTAAAGGGATCTTGACTAGTAACATTGTCTAAATCCACAAAACTTAATTACAAAATCTAGATGCTCTCTCATGTCGTGTTGTATCCGTATTACCAATAGAAGCATGGAGCCGTTTTTTATATTTTTTGTTTATTTCACTTTCGTTAAAAAATATCTTCACGATTGAAATGTTCGGATTGTTTAACTCTCCACTGGATAGTCATTACTGTGTACAAAATCAGTGCAATGAGTTAAGGAATATCACTTTGCATGTTTGCTAATTACTCGGCCATAACTGTCACACAATATACTCAGAGGACATAATCACATCACAACTACACATTTTACTACCCATTACAAAGATACTCATTCGTTTGTTTATTGTGTTTGTCAACTCTTTGATTCTTCCACAAACCACACACACACAGCTAGCATGGTTAAAGCTAAGCTCTCGGCTCCTAGCCACTTGAGCTACAAACAACCTCTTGACGAATCACCTAGCACAATTACACACCCACATGATCACACATACCCTCAGACACCGCTCCTCAATTAAAACAATGACCGTACGGAATTGTGGGTCCACACTGAACGCGGGGAATTGTCATCCTACAGGCTGGTTCGATATAGACCCTAAAATCAGTCTCTGTTCCGACGAATATTGTCTGTATGTCAGCAAAAACATATTTTTAAAATTTGTTTTATTAACCCCACCCGCCACCTGCCCCCCCCCCCCCCCCCCCTGCCCCCAATCATATACTAGATAGAGAAACGCTGATGTTTCACGAAGATCTCAAGTAATTGGACTTAAAGGAGAATTCTGTTGATTTTAAATCGCTTTATATTTGGTATTTTATGAAACAATACATTATATGGTATACAAATGTTGACTTTTCCAATGACGCTGAATCAATGGAACGGAATAGCCCTCCAGCAAAAATTGCCATTTCACTACTTCATAATTCGTCTCATGGACCCCTCCGAAACTCTGCCAAAAGTATGACGTCATTCATTGTGTACGACAAGCGTATAGCGACCGTACCGTACCGTGTATCGATCAGCTCCCGCCGACTTTGTATATGATTTCAATCAAGCGTGCAACATACATAGCGTTCAAAGAAAGGCCAAAATGTCGGAACTCGCGCTAGAACTTGAAATAGAGATTGAAGAGAATGACTCAGATGAATCTTCTGTCGACAGCGATAACGATGATGGTGAGTTGGGAGAGTTGGAAACGGAAGGGGAAGAAGATAATGATGATGATGATGACGGCTGAAGATATGACAGAGTCAGAGACGGCTCGGAGGAGGCGCAGCGGCTGCACTACCCCATGCGCGCGTACCAGCACGAACCGGAGGCCAGAGCTAACGGGGGCGGAGGGGAAGACGATGATGGTGCTGGTGGTGTGAATGGAGCGAGGCCGATAGTGAATCCATATGTCCAGACTTGATCCAAATAATAGAGATAATTGGTGAGTTTCGGTATATCTAAATTAAATTAAATTCATTGCATGAACTATAGAATTTTGAGTTTGTATTCATCATTTGCCCATCATTTTATAGACCGTTTATTCTACAAACTGGCGCATGCCAAATAAAAGAAATGGCCGATGACGATGTCAGTGGCAGGAGCTAGAACTAGAAGTGCTCCAAGACCAAAGCCAAAGTCATTTCGCAACTAAAAAACACGCACACAAAGCACACATATTCTTCGTTGAATTCAGTTTATTTCATCGAAACAAAATAATAAAATAATTCAAATACTAGTATTAGTCTACGGAAAAAACATGACAAAATTAATTCTAAGTGAATATTTTTTCAGATATTAGAACAAAAGTCAAAAACAAGATCGAAATTTGCGTGTTGGATGTAAAGTTGTGTTCCGTTTGGCAGTGATACACGCATGCTATTGCCATTTGGTAAGTCTTACGCAATTTGACATAGAATACCAACAATTATAATATCGTAATGGATTTTTACTTTCATGATTCATTTAGTGCATGATGGGTGGGTATTTAGCTTCGACGAGTGACATTGACGGGGAAAATAATGACAAAAACAAATACATTTTCAACATATTCAAAATGAGTGCAATACTTTGGAGATCGTTGTTGTGAGTACTGGCATTCGCTGATCTAGGAGTTATAGATTACCGCCACAACAATGTGGAGAGCAGCGGAAATGCTGTGCTTAATTTTGATTATAATACCACGGCGCTAGCATTCTACCATCGCTCTCCAAGCATATTGAATGATGCACGATACAGGAGTAAATTAGCCAAAATTTACAATTTACACGCGGCACATACACATGTTCTTTAATCGAATAGACACATTCTACGCAAAATTATGCATGTCGAACCAGTACAATCAACTAGTAATTGAATTGATGACGTTGAATGTTGTCGATGTCAAGTTGTATAATTTGAGTTAACAAATCAAAACTACCTCTATTCAATTTCAAATCATGGATAATACAGTTCTTGCTCTAGCCATTGCCTTGAAACTAACGAGTAACATATATCACCAGTTCATATTTATTTCATATGATAAAGTCAGACTTTTAGTTTTATAATTCACTCAGTTTCATTTATTTTTCTGTTTCTACTGGAATTTTGTTTTACAAATTTAGGCCTTCAAAGTTTGGATTTCAACGCCATCATGTTCATGCTGAGGACTGAGGGAATGAAAGCAAAACCGTACAGCCTAACGTAATTGAGGACGCAGACGAGATGAAGATGAATTCATGAAGATCTGGGGTCAGTGTTTACCAAAGTCCATGTAAGTATTCCATTAATTTAGACTGGGGATACATTTGACTGGGGTCTACTCTAGAATTATATTATTTTGTATTATAAATATGAAACATTAAGCTACAGGAATATAGGAAAGAATATAACAAGTTCACAGCATAATACCTTTTTGTTTAATCTGATAAATATTTTAATGATTGAAAATGAGCAAAGAAAAATAGGCTTCGCTGGGAATCGAACCCGAGACCTCCGGATTGCTAGACCGGTGCTCAAACCATCAAACCACGAAGAGGCTCAGTTTATATAGCTTCTGACTAATCGAGCATTGAAAAGGGTTTCATGGGAACGCCCGCCATTCAAAAGTCTTTGTGGCTTGATGGTTTGAGCACCGGTCTAGCAATCCGGAGGTCTCAGGTTCGACTCCCGGCAAAGCCTATCTTTCTTTGCTCATTTTCAATCATTTAAATATTTCTGTAAATATTTTGTAAGATTGGGGGAAATAGTTGACATGGAGGTAGCTCAATGACGATGTGCTTGGCTTATTTTACTCTTGTTTCAAGATAAGATTACACACAAGGAATCATACTTTTCTTACATTGTGATATTGAACAGAAGTTTTAGTTGCTGGTCGGGCAAGCAAAATATACCATTGACCGTTGCCAGGCATAAATTTGTACTTAACGTGGCAATAGGGCAAGTGCTAGTGACAAACCCTGCCTAAGACAAAATTGCTAGAAACAGACAAATATAATGGAATACATCTCTTATTTTTCCTTCCCTGCCACATCTCTTTATCTGTTTACAGTTGATCTAGAAGTATACCTTTGCTCTGATGTGATGCTCAGGCCTTACGCAAGTTGAGAGGACTACATGTACTACTGATGACACCACTTCAACAGACCGATGCCATACAAGTACACACCATTCCCTGGTCCTTCCGGACCTCCCTAGCTAGCCAGCCTTAACATCGCATTGTTTCTCATCTAAGGCTGTTGACGAGTCCCGGGTACCCGGGTCCCGCCGAAAAATGTCGAGTCCCGGGCGCAAAAATCGATACTAGATATCCCGAAAAAAAGCAAAAAATTGATTTACGAATTTGCTGTATTTTATAAGATGATTTATTGTCATAAATGCGCTGCATTTTTGTCACTTGAATGAACATGTTTCCCAGCGGCATGACATGCCTATAGCGAAATCAACAAATTTATCAATTTCGGGTACCCGGGACTCGCCCGAAAAAATTATCGCGAGTCCCGGGTAGTAAATATACCCGAAATCGACAGCCTTATTCTCATCTCTTGCACATGAGAAATTAGATTTTTTTTTTATATTCCCGTCGAACTCTATTATAATGTGATTTAAAAAGAGCAAAGAAAATGAGATTTCAACGGGATTCGAACCCGAGACCTCCGAATTGTTAGACCGGCGCTCTTACCGACTGAGCTGTAGAAAACCCTAGTTCGATGTTCGGCTCTGAAACCTCAGTCTTAGTTTTTATTGCTCATATGGTCAAAAGCTATTATAAACCTGACTCTATTATATTTAGACTTTTTAGTCATTCATAAATAATTATTACTAAAAGAGCATTGAAACCCTGCCCCTTCACAACTATTTTGCAAATGGATGATTAATATGAAAAGATCACCCTTGTCTATCAATTAGGAAATACACGGGGGCTGAGGGCAAATTTACCTGCCAATTTTCCAAATAGCCCCCTGAAATGAGTAGGTAGCCCCTAAAATCATCATAGTGAATTTAAGGGAAATATTTTGTGATATCCATCAGATTGAAAAAGTAGCCACCTAGAATTTAAAATTAATTCTTTCTGTGCGATTGAATTATTTCTTGTAAAAAATTGAAGAAAAATGTACAACAAAATAAATTTCACTACCCATGTAGAATTTGTATTCCTTCCTTGTGTCCATTTTTATTAGAACTTGTGTGCTTTTGAAGTTATTTTTAAATGGAATGTAAGTCTTCATCATGTCTTTAAAATTATTTTTTTTAAAGAAAATAATCTCACAACATCTTTACAAACCTTTGATTTATTTTTATGAATACTGATAAATATTTATTGTTATTTTGAAGTAATCATCACAATAACTTTGAAGCAGTGATGGTGGTGATGATGATGCTGACGATGATCGTGACGACGATGACGGGGGGAAGGGGGGGAAGTGATGATGATGAGGATGTTGATGGTGATGATGAAGATGTTGACAATGTTGATGATGGTGATGATGAAGATGTTGACAATGTTGATTGCGATGATGATAATGACGTTGATGAAGCATGATGATGGTAATTATGAAGACGATGCTAATTTGAAAAAAATATGATGTCGATAATATTGATGGTGACGATGAAGATGATCATGAACGTAATGGTGTTGACAATAGTGATGATATTGATAACGATGGTGATGAAGATGTCGACAATGTTAATCGTGATGACGATGATCATGACGTTGATGAAGATGAAGCATGACGATGGTAATTATGAAGATGATATTAATAATGAAGACGATGCTAATTTGAAAATATTATGTTGATAATATCGATGCTGATAATTATGATCATGAACGTAATGTTGATGGTGTTGACAATAGTGATGTGTCGATAACGATGGTGATGAAGATGTCAACAATGTTAATCGTGATGACGATGATCATGACAAAGATGACGTTAATGAAGCATGATGAAGAATATGAAGATGAAGATGATGCTAATTTGTATAAGTATTGTGATGTTGATAAGGTTGATGGTGATGATGATGATGCTGATAATTGTGATGATCATGAACGTAATGTTAATGGTGTTGTTGAAAATGGTGACGATGTAGATAATGATGTCGATGATGATGTTGATGATAACTAAATGGTGAAAACAATTGTGAGAATTACCACATTTGGGGAGAAATTTGACACCCGGTACCAAAAATATCAAAACTAATTATAAAGCAAAAATAATTGGCCTGAACAAATGAAATTTTCACCAAATGATTTAGAATATCTACCCATCTGATCCTGAACAAAATTGAGAAAAACAAAACATATCTTCTGGTATGGTTTTGTAAGAAAGATTACAAGTACACAACTATAGTCTTATGTATTTCTTTAAAATAAATGTTACGTAATAGGGTGTCAAATTAATCAAATAACCACAAAATATAGGTCATAAATTAAATTAAGGATTTGTCATACTCTTTTAAATGATACCTAGTAGGTCCTACAAATTCCACTATACGTTCGAAATACTTGCATATCATAGAGCAAGTCGTTATAATCAGACACACCACACACTACATGAAAATGTACTGTTGGGACTACCCGCACGCAAACGCAGTGCGGCGCGCGTCTTTTTTTATAGACATTGTCAGGGATTTTTTCCCGACATGACCCTGCAAAATAACGTTTCGACAGGATATTTCGTGTGAAGTCTTATGAATGTTTGATTAATCATATATTAGAGTTTCGGTTTTGCCCACGGGGGATAAATAGTGAAATTTATACTTTTCTGAAGCTTAAAAAAACAAAACAAAATGCGGTACGGATTATGCCTAATTTTCAATATTTGCCCCAAATTGTTTGTTTAGATATTATATTCATCAGTAAATTAGGTTTTTCTTCTTCCATTTGATATTTGAAATACAAATTTTGGTGAGGTTTCAAGAAAGATACAGCAGGTTTTCCAAGGCACTTCGATAGCGTTCAACTCGTAAACAACTTGTTCATTTTGCATATTGCGCACGCACACCATTCATTCAGAGTCAGATGCAAGAAAAAGACAGATACAACTCGTGACATTTTACTAATTATTCGTAAAATAATGAAAATATACACAAGAGATTGATGTTTGTATCATTATAAGGATATATTTATTAGTATAAGTTACACACAACAAAATATATATCAACAATTATACACAGGGGATACTCTTGAATGATGAATGATTTTGTGTGTTTATACTGCAGTGTGTGTATGTCGGGTGCGTGGTCTACTCAATGAATGACGTCACTAGAAAGGGGTTCTCCCACTCTCCGCTTTTCTTCAGTTGAGCGGATAGTGCATGGGGTGTACAGAATCGCTCATTATTATATTCCCATTTCCCTGTGAGGCTGAAAAGTAATATGTTCGTGCTCTCTAGGTTATAAGCTTTCCGTAGATGTATAATTTACCATATTTATCATTTTCAACGATATTCTACTTTAAACAACTATGGAAAGCCAAACTCGCCAACAGTATTAGGGCGATACGGTACGTAGTCGGTGCGCTGTGTGGACACAAGTGGAGACGGGTAAAGCCCGCGGCCCCATGTGCGCTGCAAAAGACGAACCGCCTAGTATTCATTACACTCGGGTCTTCACATACTCAGTCAACACTCCTTATGGCCCGGTCAGATATCAACGGATAGCGGAAACGAATGACCAACGAATAGAAAATTTGCGAAATGAAATTACCCGGTGATGAAAGTCGTCTCCATTGCTTTATGTACAAAACATAGAACAACGTACATCACCGGACAAGGAACGGACATGAAACGCATACGAACGGAGACGAACGGATGGAAAATATAGCTCTCCGTTTGACGTCCGTTTACGCAATCCGTTGATATGTGACCGGGCTATTAAAGTGATCCTTTAACTTTATATTTCTTTCTCAAGTTATATATGAGACTTCAATCATATACCAATTTCATTGTAAGATTCTTGAGAATGATTTGTGACTTTTTTTTGTTTTTGTTTTGCAAAGAAAAAGAATAATGTAGTGAAAACAGAAAATCAATGTCTGATTGTATCCCGATCATTCGCGTCACGTATCCGCCTTTGGATACAGTACTACGTACGAGGGAGTATCCGAATTCGGATACTCTTGACTAGGGTCGAAAGTGTCCACAGACGCTTTCAAATTCGGTCTTAAATTCGGTCTTAAATATCCCATCCCATTCTTCTGTTACCATAAGCCAGACAACAACGTACACGAGAAGTGTGAAAGCTCCTTGTGATTTTTGGTTGAATTTTTGCAAAGTTAATGGATCACTTTAAAGGGATAGTTGAGTTTTGGTATAGAGGGCGCTACACAATTTTTTTTTTTCGAAAGAGCATACAGTTTTAATGACAGAATAAACTTTATTTGATCAAATTCGGTTCAGAAATGGCTGAAATATCCATAAACATAACCATTTGTAATAATTGGGGCCTTACAATTATTCAATAATTTTGAACCAGCCACTAATTTTTTGTTTAAATGCTTCCTCCTTTTAAAAATGTACAAAAGAGGTTTTTTAAATAGTTGTTGATTATCTCTCTATCTAATAACCATTTCAACAAAACATTACATGCACAATATTTCATTTTAAATGGTTGAAACCGAGGAGTGTTTAGAGAGCGCCCTCTTGAGTTTTAACGGCTCTTTTTAAAATGATAACAGGCTTTTTCCTTAGTCATTTGTAATTTTGTTATTCTTTCGAGCATGGCGGAGTTATAACTATTCGTTTGTAATGTAATGGTGCAGGTTTTGGTTACTAAAATTCAGTTTGACCAAAACTGTACTCTCTTTATACCAGAACTCAACTATCCCTTTAACACCTTTAGTCATTAGCCACAAACTCTATTGCAATGCGCCTCCCCCCTGTTATCCCCCGTTATGAAACAAAAGTACCAAAATACACACCAATTAATTTAAGATGTTAGGGTAAGGCTCGCGGCCCAACGAGCATTACGCACGAATCTCTTCCCAAACCTAATGATTATTACACCCAGACTATTCACATTTCACATGCACAGCCACCGCTCCTTTTAAAGCTGGTCAGATCTGAGTGAGACATGCAATATATTTGAATAGCTCCCTCTTAAGGTCATCAATTTGATTATGGTTATCACTCTAGAACTGAAAATTGCTAGTCTGCAACCAAGGCGCATCTATCATATTTTTATGTTAATAAAGTTTTAAAATGTGTATTTTGTCATTAATATAATATCATTCACATTAAAGGTATTATCTAAGTGATGTATAAAGTATCAATATTTTGGCTTCATTACTATTGCATAACTTTTAATAGAGAAATGCATTCATTATGTTGACTATTCGACACATAGAGACTAGATTGGAGACTATCAACTATGGTCATTTGATCTGGCTGGAGGTCATTCCCCACTGTGCTAAGGCCAAGGGTTAAGTGGCGTAAGCCCCCAGTATATGACATATTTATTACTTTGAGTCCAGTACTCCTAAAATAATGACCACCAACCCAACCCCCCCCCCCCCCCCCCCCCCACCCCCACAATTTCACATAGTGCAGTCAGGCCATTAATTTCACATGTCCATGTATACATTACTACAATGATAATGGTATACCCAGAGAGGTGGGAAAGACCTCTCTGGTATACCATAGTAGGGTCCATGGCTTACAGTGAGTGAGAGAAGTGTTCTCATATTTATCATGGTGACCGATATGTGACTGCATTGAGTGCATACATATTGAGACATAGCTAACTAGCCTTGTTTTTCTATCAAGTCACTTTCCTATTTCAAATTTGCATTAATGCAAATTGCAATGCAATGTTCAGTAAATGGTCGTATCTAATTAAATATTACCTTATTATTTTCCCCCCTTTTTTGCAAAAAAAAATTCCCAGAGTCTTTGAATGAGTATTCCTTATACATGCATTGGTCAGCTGATGGTTATTACAGTTTTGCAAAGTAGTAGTCTGTCATTCTGTCATCTAAACATGTAAGTTTTCTAGCGGGCGTCTTCAAAGGCAAAATAAGATAGAAAACTTGAGTTTAGTGTATGAACTTCAGCACAGTAACCTTACTTTTGATTTACACTTATGATGTGTTTTAAACATTTTGCCATGATGGTGTCTGGTTTAACTCCACATTTTATGCCAGTGAAATTTTAATTCACCTGGTGATACAATGATTATCAAAATATACTTGGGTGTCATTGATGACTATTTATATAGACGTTAACAATCATATGAAAATGGCTGTGAGGAAAGAAGAAGAAAAAAAAAATAGAATAAGAGAAATGTTAATGTGTGGACACACCGTAATACATTAGAGTAAAAGAGTACACCATCTGGAACATGCATGAAAGGAAGTGTGAACCCAACTATAGTTTACGACTTGTCCACTCCAGCTGAAATAAATCCTAGTGAGTGGTCAGGGGTCAGAGGGATCAAGGATATTTGTATTAGATGGTACATGTACATGCAGTATGTTGTAGGGACCACATAGCTAAGATTAGAAAATGGAAGGGAATTATCATTAAAAATACAACAACAATGAGATAGATGTGAAAGAACATTAGAAGAATGAGCAGAAAATGTTCATGGGAAGAAAATAAGGCAGGAAACAAAAACAAAAATAAGATACGGATTTGGAAAAAAAAAATGTAAGTATTATACAGACAATAAGAACAGAATGGGAAGAATTAATAATAGGCAGGAGAAGAGAACTATTCATTGGAAAAAAAGGAAATACAACTCAAGGAGAAACATCAAGAACATATAATCTGTACTATAATAAAGACGTCACATGGTATGTGTGTAGTAGAAAAGAGAAAATATGAGAAGGCTGAATTGGACAGATGACCAATGAAGAATTGGATGAAGCTAAAATAGAAAAAAAAAACATAAACTAAAGCAAAAGTGACGCTAATTATGTAAGAAGCTGCAAAAAAGAAGAAGATAAAGGAAACCAAGAAAAGTGAATGAAAATGGAGAAGTATGATGGAAACTATCTAAAGAATGTAATGTCAAAGATAACTGGAATAATTAAGTTAAAGGGATAGTTGAGTTTTGGTAGAGGGGGCGCTAATACATACAATTATTTTTTTTGAAAGAGCACAATATTTTATTGACAGAATAAACTTTATTTTATCAAAATCGGTTCAGAAACGGCTGAAATTTCCATAAACATAGCCATTTGTAATAAATGTGGGCCCACAATTATTCAATAATTTTTAAATGCTTCCTCTTTTCAAAAGGTTACAGAATAGGTATTTAAATAGTTCTAATATATATATCTAATCATTATTTCAACAGAACATCACATGCACAATATTTAATTCATAATGGTTGAAACCGATGAGTGTTTAGAGAGCATCCTCTTACGTGCTAACGGCTCTTTTTAAATGATAACATGATCTTTACGAAGTCATTTGTAATTTTGTGTTCCGTTCTAAACCCCTAAAAAAAAGTTTGATCGATCATAATTATCTCTCGTATTTTTAATAAGCATATTCGAACTTTGTTTCACAATAAAGCCTCATTATATACCTTTCAAATGGTGCATTATGTGTAGTGATTGTGCAAATGGGGCGATTGCAGTAGCCCAGAGAATAGGGGGAGGCAGGAAGTGAAATGTCGCGAAATGGCTCAACGATCGAGTGCATGACTGCTGACCAGTTTTTTGAAAGTTCACTTTCTATTGAATACTGCCACCCTTTCCATTCATCAAAATCATTACGATGGCATATTGATCGTAATGATTAGGCAAATGGGTTGTGCGTAGCAAACCGTTATATGGAGATGGGTCGAGTGTGAAATCAGACAAAAAATATAGAGTTGACAACAGATCAGAGCATTGCATTTTTTTCGAGCTTTTGGGAGGATTTTTTAGCATTTCAAATGAAATATTCATGATTCAAATTGATATCAACGGAAAGCCGAACAACTCTTCTGTATGAAAATGTGAAATTTATAATGATTTTTGTAAAGGGCGGCTGCAGAGAGATTAATGTGGGGGAGCCTCAAAAGAGACGCATTTCAAAAAACTCTGATTTGTTGTCGGTGTCTTTTACCATTGTGTGGAGGGTGTAATGCGACTTGAATGAGTTGGCCAAGACGAATTCAATTGAAAACGCATGAATAGTGACTCAGCTGTGCCTTGAAATCAGACCGTTTTGAAATGGGTCACTTTTGAGGCTCCCCCACATTCATCTCCGTGCAGCCGCCCTTTATTTAAATCATTATAAATTTTACATTTTCATTCAGAAGAGTCGTTGGGCTTTCCGTTGATACCAATTTGAATCATGATTATTTTATTTGAAATGCTCAAAAATCCTCCCAAAAGCTAAAAAAAAAAAAAATACAATGCTCCATATCTTTTTGTTTGATTTCACACTCGACCCATCTCCATATTCCGGTTAGCGAGTACACCCACCCCATTTGCATAATCCTTGTGATTAATATGCCATCGTAATGAAGAGATAATTTCCATTAAAATGGTATCAAATTCCAATGATTTTTATGAATGGAAAGGGTGGCATTATTCAATAGAAAGTGAACTTTTAAGAAATGGTCAGCACTGTCATGCACTCATAAATTAAATGCATTGAGCCATTTCGCGACATTTCACTTCCTGCCTCCCCCTATTCTCTGGGCTAGCTGCAATCGCCCCCATTGCATAATCACTTCACATAAAGCACCGTTTGAAAGGTATATAATGAGGCTTTATAGTGACACCAATTTCGAATATGCTAATTTAAAAATATGAGAGATATGATCGATCAAACTTGAGTTTCCGAACTTTTTTTGAGGGGTTTAGCTATTAGTTTGAAGGTTTTGGACACTAAAATTCAGTTTCACCAAAACTGTACTCTTCTTACCAGAACTCAACTATCCCTTTAAGCTAGGTATGTAGATACCAGTGAGAATTATAAAGGGTAAGATTATAAATAAAAGTGACAGAGAGGAAGGAGAAAATAGTTATTCGATTCCGTTTGCAAGGGCCCTGGTTTATTTATATTACATTCAAACATATACTGTATTTGTTTATTTGTAATACATTATTTATTTGTTCATTGATGTTGAATATTCTCAGGATTATTGTTTATAAGGGTAATTTCAATAAAGGTAATATTTGATATTTGAATACTTTGTAAATTTCAATTAGCAAACACCAATTAGGTGCAACCCTTGACAAATTTCTGTTTATATGTTAATTGGCCTGGGCGCTATTATATGGCTGTCATTGGCTAGTATGCTCCCCGGGGAGTCGAGATCGTGCGCAAGATAATTGTGCGGGTTTGACCAGAGAGATGGGAAAGACCCACCTCTCTGCTGAAACTCCTCAAAGAATAGCAACGCATTTACTACTGTAGTTTAGTGTAAAGAGAAACAGGGAGAGGGGAGGGATGGGAGAGAAAAGGGAGAGGGGAGGGATGGGAGAGAAAAGGGAGGGGGTAGGGAAAGTGGAAATGAGGCTTACCACATTTTGTATTTATTCACTTGCTGCAGTAACGTAATACTAGGGAGGGGTTGTGACTGTGAGTCTCCCATAAAAACATCAGTTCACTGGGAGTGTCATTAAATCATGCTTGCGTGACCTTAAGGCTTATGGAGTGTGACCTCAATGAGACCCTAGGGCCAAAGGTTAATTGGTTGTAATTACACTGGTCAGCAACATTCATGAGATGGCGCTGTTGAAATGCAACATCAAATTTTGCTATGTGCAACACTAAAACTGTTAGATTTGGGCCCCTTTAAAGAGAAACGAAACCCTGGAATTTTCGCCGGCTGTTACTGATAAGTGCATAATTCCTGTCACTTTATAGTCGTATATTTCCTCTTGGGTATCACTAACAATAGAAATAATCAATGTTTTTGTAACCACTATCAAATAGTTTGACTGACCACTGGAGGCTGCCATGTCTTGCAACTGTATACCATTATGAAACGTCATGAGAAAATGTTTAAAAACGAGAACAAAACATTCTGAGTGGATATGCAAGAGTAAGTTTAGCTTATAAAACATGTCGTATAAACATATTATAGGACACATCATGCTATCAGTGAAATTATAAGGTATTGTTTCTCGTTCTCTTTTTTTAGTAACTTCCCCCTTATTTGATTACAACTGAAAATAAGAGAAACATATATATCGTGTCAGTTCGTAGCAAATATATTCTTAACAATACACATAGTTCATTTAGAGGGTAGCATGGTATAGATAAGAGCGTTGTGTAATTGAATTTAGCTTTTATTGTAGAATACAATATTTGCAAAGGTATCACGCACCTGAGGCAAGTTGAGAATAAAACCACGAATTCTAAAGGTCAGATGAAAATGGAATATAAGGTTGGCATGTTTGGGTCCCGAATTAGAGTTATTTTCTATCTCGGAGCAGTATATTTATATAGTTCATAATATTACAACAATTAATCAATCCAATGCGATAATTGTCATGCGCATATTATATCAACCTTTTTCTTGTATCTTCATTTCACGATTATCTTTATTATGAAGTTTATCATAATAAGTTTAAAAGAAGAAAGACAAACGTTAGGCAAATATTTGCTTAGTAACCTTGAAAAAAAAATGGATCTATATTGTTATATTTATTCTGTAAAATCTTATTAATAATGTATAATCTTATCTTTCGATGATATCACGAAATGGAAACGTAATTAAATAAAAAGTATGCGTTACTTTCTAAAGGTTAGATGGCAATGGAATATTAGCATTGAATTTGGAAGCGAAATGCTCGATACAAATATATAATGTGACAAATGTCATGTCTATAATAAGTCTCACAGTTATGATTCCGATATGAAAATACGTGGAATAATATGAAATAAATGCGATTGATATCAACAACAACAACGCCGACAAAGCAGTTATATGCCAAATTAACCATTTAACCGCTCAATCTATTGGCACATGCATGATACATAACTTTATAGATTATTATTATTTTGTTATCAATATAAAGCGTTATTAAAGGGGTAGTTTAGTTTTGGTAGAGAGGGCGCTGCAGATCACAATTTTTTGTGAGGTAATGAAAAACTGAGTGTCGAATTTGAGAGAACATGCAATTTTAATGGCAGAATAAACTTTATTTGGTCAAAATCGACCCAGAAACGGCTGAAATATCAATAAATATATCTGATCTTATAATTATTTGGGGCCCAAATAATTAGATGATTTTTAGAAATTTCTTTTTAAAATGCTTGCACTTTTTTTAAAATTTTCAAAAGCATTTTTTAAATAGTTGTTGATGATCTCGCTATTTAATCATTATATCAATAAAACATCACATGCATAATTTTGTATGAATAATGGTTGAAACCAATGCCTTTTTAAAAAGCGCCCTCTTGTGTTTCAATGGCTCTTTTTGAATGATAACAGGCTTTTTACTTAGTCGTTTGTAATTTTGTATACCTTTCGAGCATGGTGGAGTTATAACTATTAGTTTATAATGTTACTGTGCAGGTTTTGGCTACTTAAGTTCAGCCTTACCAAAACTAAACTACCCCTTTAACGTTTGCTCCCAATGTATACTCCAAAATGTATTAATAATTGTTTGTTTTTTGTTTTGATGACGTCAGAATGGGAACTCGCAAAACCGCTCATTACAAACAATGTATAAAGATTTTCTTTGCAAAGCAAAATAAATGCCGGTTTTTAAAAATGTTACAGTGCCCCAATATGTAAGACAACATAATGCCTATCAACGGATTATTCACTAATGATATAATTCTCAAGATACTAATGATTCCTATTTTACTATCACGTGTTTTCTTTTTAATTATGTTTTCATTATTTCAGATTATGCTGTGAATGTGTGTGTGTGTATGGGGGGGGGGGGGGGGGGGGGGTACTATTGTGTTACATTTTGTTCTTTTTTCATTATCGGGTATATTTTTGTAACACAATTGGGGGCGCGTGTCCTCTTTGGCTAGCAAATGAGTCGACTCTGTATCTGCCATTTTATAGACACGTTATGCGACTGATAGTTCAATGGACTTTTTGTGAGGCGGGATTGACCGAGATGCATGGTTCAATATACAAATAATGACAAGAAATCGTAGAAACAGTGCATTCGATCAACCTCACTGTTCCTTGGCAAACAAAAAAAGGGTTGTCCCAATAGAGAAAAGGTTGACAGTCCTTCCAGTGGCGAAGGAAATGAGCGATTTTTGCCCCTTCTATACCACCCCTCGTTCATTTCCGTTATGAGGTCAAACAAACATGGCAAAATACTGGACACCATTATGATTATAATCTTCTTTTTTTTTGTGCTGCCCGCTTTTATGGAAAATCTGGCCACCAAAAATAAAAAGAGTCCCAATAAAGAAATGTTTGACAGTCCCCCTCCCCCCCCCCCCCCCCCCCCACCCCAGCCGCAAAGTGATGGGAAATGGTGACATGGGGGCAATAGCAACGTCCCTTTGAATATAAATATATATATATTTGCCCCACCCCTTGCTGCCCCTTCCCCACAAGGAGAAAAAAAAAATCATGAAGAAATACATAAGGTTATATAACCTATACGTTGCGATTCGACCTGCCCCCTTTATGAGAAATACTGCCCCCCCCCCCCCCCCCCCCCCCCCCCCCCCCACTCTGTTGCCCCATATTGCCCGCGCCTGGTCTAATACTGAACAAGCCCTTATGTCATATACTGAGATGTACCAGAGTGGCGTAGCCATACATTGGCGAAAGGAGATTGGGGGGGGGGGGGGGGGGGGAGGGGGCGTAATCGATGCGAAATGTGTGGAATGGGGAACTAACTGAGATACCAAAGCCATTATTACACGCATGTGCCATGGGCTATAGCACTAACAGACTGATAAGTTTGTATGATTTGTATTGTCGGTCTCCAAATGATGCGTTTGGCTTTGGGGGGGGGGGGGGGGGGGGGGGGGGGGGGCGTAGGGCGTGTAAGGCGTTCGGCGTATAACCCAGTTCCACTATATAGTTGCTGGCTACCCCTCTGAGTCACAACGCGGGGAATGTACTATGTATAGATGGATGGAGAGATATGACATTTTGTGTCACAATTCCTCGCTGTTTGTCAAATCTAGATGTGAAAAAGTTGACAACGAATCAGCAAATCGGTGGTTAAATGTTGATCTTTATTCCTATCTGTGAAAAATAAAAGTACGGCGAACGACTAGCTTTCGATTTATATCAAGTTGTGCAGTATCACCCTTTCTTGACGAAAGTGCACCACGAGTGAGCTGCTGTTTTTGCGGTTTATTTAAAACGATACATTATTAACTTTTCATTAAAATACCTGGCGAAACGTCAGTGGGTATAAGTATGAAATTATAGCAAGTCCTAGACGCGATGTGAGGTTCAATGTAATGTTGCTATAAAATAAATATAATGTTTCAAGTAAAAATGATTTGTCACTATATACTGGCAATACTACAACTGCAACGACCTATCGCAACACCACCACACTAATTATACTTTCATTCATTTAAAACAAAATTATTCAGTTTATTGACAGTATAAAAACAGCCAATGGGAAACAGAAAAGGCAGAAGCCCAAACAAAATGTATGTTATTATCTTATCGTCACAATTTTAACTACCATCGCCTGTCCATCATCATTTATGTAACTTGGCACCATAATACTACTACAACCACCACCGCCGCCGTCGCTGTTTCTGATGGACGACGACAACATTATTGTATAATATGTACCGTTATGTGCATTACAGCAACATATTTTGAGAAAAAAGGGTGTTGCTATTTTTGTGGAAACTAGTTTTGTTCTAAGATGATTGTTATCAATATGATTATAGCCAATTTCCAATATTGGTGAGCGCAGTTAAAGTGAAACTATACCGAGTAGTACGTTTGTTAAATTCAAACTGTTGCGTGTTTGGTAGCTACACGTTTCTGGGAGTTGTGCGGTCCTCATCCTCTTTTACAATATATAATTATATACCAACCAATGACAATTCCACATACTTTGTTTTAATTTAATTTGTTTATTTTACACACATAATTTAACTGGAGTACCGAGACAGTTAATCGAACTCAAAAGTTGTTCTTCGTCAATAAATTTCCTATTACAAATCTCATGGGGAAAGGACTTGGAGATAAATATCTTAATAAGGAAGCTCAAACCGGACATACCACCTACGCATCCGCTTTGATTAACCTTTTCTACATTATGATAATCAGTGATAATATATAATGTTTCGATTTATATTATAGCGCCTTATATAATACGGTTGATAATCATCTCTATAGTAGGCGCTTTACAACAACACTATTACCCCGGTCATCAAGCACACGCACATTAAACCCACACGTAAGGTGCACTTCTGACTCCCTTGTGAGCTTGTCAGCCCCAATACGGCACACACATCGATACAGCTGTGTACACGTTCTATATTATTCCGAGCTCCAATCATGCCAATTATGACACCGGGTACAGAGGACAGCAAATAAGTGCAAACTATCTTGCTGAAGGACACACGTGCTATATGCTGGGTATCGAGCCCACGACCCTCGCATTTAAAAATAAAGGCCCAAACCAACGTACCAGGACACCCTATTAAAGGGGATGGAAATCCTATAGCCTTTTGACTTACTGGATTGTGAAGAGAGCATCACTCCTGTCATTTCTATTCACTTATTTCCTCTTGAATATTCCCAATAACAAAAATAATCAATAGTTTATCGACTACTGTCGTCTGTTTTCAATGCCCACAGGAGGCGGCCATTTATTCACTTCTCGCGGTAAAATGACGTGTCAGGCGGAGAACACAATTTGCGGGTTACGATATGCTATTGTGTTCTCCGCCTGACACGTCATTTCGACGCGAGAAACTACCAATGAAAACGTCGAATCGATGTTTGGTTTTTGAAACAAAAACAAAATCTTACTATGTGATCATCGATACCTAAAAAACCCCCCAGAAAGATGCAATCCATCAAGTGTTTCGTGCATTCAAAATAATGATTCATAATCATGTCAACTTTGGACTTTAAAAAAACACGAAATAGACTCGTAATTTTGTCATTAAACGTATAATATTGTGTTCATTAAATACCTTTTGGACACAATTCTTCTAGATGTATATACACTCAGCAAAAAAAGAAAGTGAACACTTTTTCAAGTTCATATTTTTCATATAAGATTTTATGAAAAATAAACAAATTATATATCAAATTAAAGGATATTTAATTGGCTTTCGACTTGGTAGGTGAATACAAATTGAAACTTTACGCATGAGTGAACACATTCATTTGTCTGTTCCAAGGTACAAAAGTAAAAACTGCAAAATTGCACAAAAAATATAAACATTCATATTGCACAGAAAAGTTCAACAAAACATGATAAAGGTTTGCATGGTTCATTGCACTTGAAAAGAAAATTATTAAAAAGAGTAATCGTTGTTTGTTTAGAGTCAGGTTCTTTTTTTATTTGCAGTGTTTCTTTCTTTCTTTCTTTAAAGTCAATATCTTGTTGGGCCACCATGACTGTTAAACGGCGAATGTTGGATATCACTCCGTGTACTCTCTCCTGTGATAGGTTTCTCCACTCCTCGCGGTCAGGTATACCGACCCAGGTCTTCAAGGGTGTCACCAGGTCGGATGCGCCCATTTACGGCCTTTCCTAGTTGGTCCCATATGACTTAGATGGGGTTCGTATGGGGCAAGCAGGCTGAGCAGGGATCCATTCGCTCGATGTTGTGCTCCTCCAAAAACTGATGGACAACTCGAGCAGGATGAGGATGTGCGTTATCGTCCTTGAAGATGGTTTTCGGATTCCTCTCCACGTATGGCACTACAACGGGTTGGAGGATGTCACTGATGTACAGTTTTGCATTCAAGTTGCCGTTGAGGATGACCATCTGTGTACGGTCCTCATCCGTGCTGTCTCATACCATGATACTCCCTCTGTGTCCTTGCTGCACTTCCTTGACACAAGCATCCTTGAAGTGCTCATTCCTCCTCCTCCTCCTCCAAACATGAATTCTGCCGTCGCTGTTTTGCAGACAGAAACGGGACTCATCTGTCAAGAGTACTCGGCGCCATTGAACCCTTGTCCATCTCACATGGTTCCTTGCCCACTAGTCTTGCTTTTCTGTGTGCAAGTGTGAAAGCGGGTTTTTGCTGCTTTTCTTGATTTGATTCCTTGAGCATGGAGTCGATTTCTTATGGTTTGTGTTGAAACATGGCGAGCACCTTGACCTCTAGCTTCAAGTGCAATGAACCATGCAAATCTCTATCGTGTTTTGCTGAACTTTTCTGTACAATATGACTTTTAAATCTTTTGCGCAATTTTGCAATTTTTACTTTTGCACCTTGGAACAGACAATTGAATGTGTTCACTCATGCGTAAAGTTTCACTTTGTATTCACCTACCAGGTTGAAAAACAATTAAATATCCTTTAATTTGATACATAATTTATTTGTTTGAACTTGAAAAAGTGTTCACTTTCTTTTTTTGCTGAGTGTATTTTGAGTAGCATATAATAGAAAAAGAAGCGAAATCCTCAGAAAGGGCATCAAGATAAGGTTTTCTTTTCCAAAAAGGAAACTTTAGCAGGAAATACTACCTCCTTGTATTTTAAAGGACGATAGATGTCAATGTTTATGTTGACTTCCTGAAACGAGAATAGAAAAACCAGAACAAATCAAGGAATTTTGAATTAAAATTATTCAATCTAAATTCAAGAACAAAATCATATTAAAGGGGGCTCGGATTCGTAAAACAGACGCGCGGTGCCATCAACAAAAACAGTCGTGTCGTGTGATCATGAATATAAACATGATACATGTACTATATTCGTGAGTCATTGAAATTCGCATAGTTTATTCTTTGTATACCTTTAAAAAAATTGTTTTTCTTTATATCTGAGCGATCATGTACAAATGGGATGGTTCATTCCAGAGGGCGTTGAATCCATTTGAATTTAGAAAAAACAATCGAATTACTGCTGATATATAAGTGCATGAGTAATATACAAGCACTGATATAGCTATAGCCATAAATTCATGTTTCCGAAAGCATAATTATGTAAGTTGTCAATTTTTTGGACGAATAAATGAAACCTTCGATCTTGAATGTTAGATCTTGAAATGGGCAAAATAAAATATGAATTATTCCATAAAATATAGGCATGTGTGCAATGTTTGATAGATGAGTGCGTTTTTCTCATGAACTGTACATTAAGTGGATATATATTATAGCACCATTTAGAAGAAAAAAACGCTCTTCAAACGCCGAATATGGTATAAATCCTAAGGTTTTAATCATAAAAACCCCATATGATTTGCTTTCACTAATATAGCGTCATGTATTCTTAATAGCGTATATAAAGCAAACACATACGATACAAGTAGTTCATGTTATAGTACTAAATTTATATTATAGCGTCATGTATTCTTAATAGCGTATATAAAGCAAACACATACGATACAAGTAGTTCATGTTATAGTACTAAATTTATATTATAGCGTCATGTATTCTTAAGAGCGTATATAAAGCAAACACATACGATACAAGTAGTTCATGTTATAGTACTAAATTTATATTTATATTGCTGCCGTAAACATAAGCGAGGGTACCAAGGCGATGAAGTTATTAGGCAAACACATTTTATATCGTAAAATTTAAGTGGCAATAAACCCAAATTATAAACTAATTCCGATCATATGTTACACTACAAATATTAGTAAATAGCTTGTGCAGTCATTTTTTTGTTTAGAGAACAGGACATATTATGTAATGAAGTCAAGATTTGTGATAATGTAATGTAGTAGTAGTCCAAATATCCCTCCCCCCTTCTTAGGTAAAAGTAATATTACCCTCACTATGCCCCACTCAAGGTTACGCCACTCCTGAGTGAGACCAGTAGTTTCTCCCAAGCCTTAATCACCTCGATAATAGCCTGTCCGTCCTTACTCCGTCTCCCAGTCAAGTAAACAATTAATGAGTTATGTCTTTAAACTAGACACCCCGTCTCGCCCTGAAAGAAAGCTCTCTTGTTTTAGTACCATGAACTTAGATCCCTTATCCAAACGACCCCCAAGAGTAAAGACCACTTTTAATAATGGACTTGATATATATTTGTATGTTCACCCCTCATGTGAGGACTTGGAGGTTTGATCACCATCAGATCAAGACCATATTTTAGCTAGCTCTCTCTTCGACTTGTATTATATCTGGAACTGTATATAACATGTGACTTCAGTTATTACTCCAAAGTTTTGGGGTGAATAAATACCTACATTATACTCCGGAATTACATGACTCCGTGTTCTTCATTTAAGTATATATGTACCTCTCCTACTGCTAATAATACTACCCGATCCCAACACGACATGGTGGAGAACCTGGTTTTGTAGACTCTTGTTCTACTATATAGTTATGCTCTTCTTCGTTCGTGGACGACCACCAATGATTGAATCAGCTTAATCTCACATACCGATGAGGAACACATTTATACCACAACAGCCTAGATTTCCAATAAACTACTAGACGGGATCGACTTGAAATGGTTGAACAATTTGAAGTGGAATTGCAGATTGAACGAGGTAGCCGTTTTGAAATTGTGTAGACAGCAAAACTCGTTTGGCTGGACAGCATCCATGATCGGAAACAGCATCGACGCAGGCAGCATGGACCATGCCATTGACAGCCTGACAACCGGAGCTGGAGGAGATGACGATGGTGACGAAGACGATGATGGCGACGAAGATGAAGACGGCGACCACGATACTGACAACATCGGCGACAACGAAGGCAGTAATCGTGACATCGCAGACATCAGGAACACTGCTCATGATTTCACCGACTACGCCGTCGATGACATCAAGTACGACATCGTGGACGACATCAATGACGACATCGACAGTGATATCGCCAACACCGAAGAACAAGGACAAGTGGCTATGTAGACGATACAGGAGGATGATGAATATCGATCATCATATTGACTATAATGAACTATGCCCCTATCCCAAAACCATGTAGAAGAATTCGGTAAGTGAAACATTTTGTTGTTCCAAGTATGCGAGTGAGTGTAAGAGAGAACAGTTTTTTTTCATTATGTGTAATTTTTGGTAGATGTATTATTCACAATATGTAGTTTGCACTGTTTTTAATTTAGTTTGTGTGTCAGTATAATTTAGTTCTTAGTTGTTTTAGCTCTTAATTTAACTTTTTATTTTATATTGATTCATCAGTATTTATATTTGTTATTATAGTAATTTGCCTGTCTGTTGGTTTACCTTGACCAAAACGACCACAGACCAACGAGACAGATGAAATACTATTTGGACAACCATTATAAATGCCGACTAGGAAGATTTAAATGATACAATACTTATTCTAACTTTTTAATTTATATTGACTAATCAGTATTTATATTTGTTACTATAGTAATTTGCTTGTCTGTTGATCGCAACCTTGACCAAAACGACCACAGACCAACAAGGCAAATGAAATACTATTTGGACAACCATTATAAATGCCGACTAGGAAGATGGATATGATACAATGTTTTTTTTTAAAGCTCTGCAGTTAAAAGATGGAAAGTAAATTTGTGTGATTGTGTTTTATTTTGATTCTGTTTTTTCTTTCATGTTCGTCTTGATTTTACTTTGAAATTGGGTGAAAGGTTTAATGAATTTAATATCTAAATGTGTGCCAATGGTTATAGATACAGTTATCAGTCGCAGTATGACGATTATTAAAACTGACAGAAAGGTCAGTTTACTTCTTAGATGAAGAGTGTCTATACAGTATTTATTGGTAAACTGAACAAACCACATGTGCATACAGATATTTGTTCGTTTTCATTCATGTTAAGTTTTTATAACAATAGTATATTATGAATTGGAATTTCCTTATTAAGGAATGGATAGTTTAAGACGTTTTAATATTTGAATGTACAATCGGTTATAGATGCAGTAAACAGACGCAGTTTGACAAATTTAAAAACTGACATAGATCAGTAAACTTCATAAATTAAATGAAGAATGTCTCAGTTGTGATTTTGGTACTGAACAAGCTATGTGCATATTAATTATTATACATGTTTTGTGCTGTTTGTTGTTAGAATAAGGGGAACCTGCATTCATTATGAGCATTACAGGTGTTACATTCGTGTTTGTGAGACTTAATAATCGTTACGTTGCTTTTGACTAGCAGATTTGAAAGTATTTGTTCGATTTTGATCCCTTTTAGCCCTATTTTTGTGTGATTGAATTTAATGGGAAATGTGTTTGATCGTACTGCATTTCCATGCGCTTGCTTCATCGACTCATTTCTTGATGAGCATGTAAATATATTCTGTATTCACAATTTATGTAATCCTAGACAAATTGCATTTATTGACTGTATTCACAATTCATGTAACCCTAAGAAGTTGCATACAATTGATATACAATTGATATACAGGTATTATGGAAATTAGGTATTACCCTCATTTAGCGCTCCCGTTGCTTTCATTTATATACTGTATTTACAATTTTTGTAACCCTTGCAAAGTTACATTTATGTACAGTATACTCACAATTAATGTGACCCTAGCCAAGTCGCATACAAAGGCTAAAAGACGATTATATAATTGATATATTTATGGAAATTAGGTAAACCCTCATTTAAGGATGTTAAAGCTATTATGGTTATTTTGTTTTTATACAATCATTCGTATCTGTTTCTCGTATGGATTGATTTAGAAGTTTATTACATGCCGTACGATTTTGATAAGAAAGTTAGTGCACAAACTTGAATTATGTTGTGCTAAGATTTGTTTTTTTTGTTTGATAAGCCAATACAATATTTGTTAATGGACGACATTGTATCGTATTACATCACTTTGATGACTTAGACAGGTTGAATTATCTTGCCTTACGATATGTGATAAGTTTGAATGCACTTGTTTATTATGTTCATTGATTTAACATGATTGCATAAATGCAACATACAAAACAGGATAGGTTTGATAGTTTGTTTATTCTATGTTGATACTTCATTTGAAGTACACCGATCGGAGCCTTTTAACATAGACTGCTGTCAACACCTTGAGCGCTCCTGTTAATTTGTTTTGCTTTATACTTGGCTATTGCGTTGATATGATGCTTTGGATTATTAGCATTTACACGTAACTTGGTTATAGTTACGATTGTATGGAGTTTTTCATAACATAACAAGTATTATGATTACTTGTTTGTCCTTGTTACAGGAATACGGAATGATGAAAAGCATTATTAGTATGTTCTTTTTAGTTTGACACATTACAGTGTGTTGCCACTTTTTATGTGGTTGATGAGCATTTATATTTCTGTTTGTGTTATTAGTGCAAAAGTCTGCACGTTGCCTTTGAAGTTATAATTTGTTAACCTGAACAGTGCATAAGTCTGCATGAATGTTCAAAATTATTAAGTGTATAAGTTTACACTAGTTTGTTTTTTGTGCATAAGTCTGCACTATTTTTAGATTTAGTACATGTATACGTATACAATATTCAGCATTATATTAGCAAAATGGAGTATATCGATGATTAAGTTTTTTGATATGATAATCTCACTTTGATAATTTAATTGAGAGAGAGAGAAAGAGTGATTTACGAAAGAGGAAATGGAACAATGGAATAACGTTTCACTTATCACCCTTCATTCATTCAATCGCTCATTAATAATTTGTTTATACTTTGTTCAATACAATTTATCAAACAGTTCTCCCTTAAAATTGTTTTTAAAAGACGGAGAGGAGCCTCTTTTTCCAAACAAAGGGGATGTAATGTAGTAGTAGTCCAAATATCCCTCCCCCCTTCTTAGGTAAAAGTAATATTACCCTCACTATGCCCCACTCAAGGTTACGCCACTCCTGAGTGAGACCAGTAGTTTCTCCCAAGCCTTAATCACCTCGATAATAGCCTGTCCGTCCTTACTCCGTCTCCCAGTCAAGTAAACAATTAATGAGTTATGTCTTTAAACTAGACACCCCGTCTCGCCCTGAAAGAAAGCTCTCTTGTTTTAGTACCATGAACTTAGATCCCTTATCCAAACGACCCCCAAGAGTAAAGACCACTTTTAATAATGGACTTGATATATATTTGTATGTTCACCCCTCATGTGAGGACTTGGAGGTTTGATCACCATCAGATCAAGACCATATTTTAGCTAGCTCTCTCTTCGACTTGTATTATATCTGGAACTGTATATAACATGTGACTTCAGTTATTACTCCAAAGTTTTGGGGTGAATAAATACCTACATTATACTCCGGAATTACATGACTCCGTGTTCTTCATTTAAGTATATATGTACCTCTCCTACTGCTAATAATACTACCCGATCCCAACACGACAATAATAATGCATCTGTGCTGGCATGTTCAAACCATAATTGTAATGGTCCCGCAGGCCCGTAGCCAGGATTTTCCAAAGGTGGGGGGGGGGGGGGGGGGGGGGGGGGGGGGTCTACAAGACCGATTGTTGCCCGAGACCGATATAAAGTGGACCTTTCTTCTGAATTTGGGGGTGGGGTGGGGTGGGGTGGGGTGGGGGGGGGGGGGGTGCGTATGCACCTAACGCCCCTCCCACCCCCCCCTGGTTACAGGCCTGCCCCGGGTTATAGCAGAGTAGTTTGGTACAGCCTTGCTTTCCACATTATCTCTGCACGTCTGGCAACAGTCTTTGCGACCTCTATGTTGGTCCTGTATTTGTCATTCCAACATGTCGAGTAACATATTCACGGCACTCCGTCGTCCCACAATGCAAAACCTACTGTCTCTTCCTTGATTAATGATATTAGGAGATAGGTCCGATAAGCGCGAATTCTGTCAAAGTGGTGTTGCAGCCAATTAATCAAAAGATCAAATATAAAACTGTTACATCCTGAGTCGACCTTGATGTCTATTCCGCAGTAATTGCTCTTGACACCCAGTGGGGTAGCACCGGGATGGGGGGGGGGGGGGGGGGGGGGGGGGCGTATGGAGAGCACATAGTCCCCCCAATAATTTCATTTAAAACAAATATTAAAACAAATTAGGCGAAACTCATTTAGAAATAGAAGAAGTACATAACGTGTGCCCTCTATAATGTGCGTGCCCCCAAATCAGTCCAAAATTGGAACCAATCTACGCCATTGCTCTGGAAAGAACGAGAGCGACATCTATATGCGTCCGTTTAATTTGTATCTGCCGTTTAGTTCTCTGATTCTCTAATTGCATTATTTAATGAGGATTTCCAGTGAGCGTCATTATTTAAACCCAAATCGTGATATGTTATATATGCTTAAAGGTATAGCCTTGAGTTCCCCGCTCAT
>JBAMJV010005799.1:140000-182500 GCA_037951105.1 Echinarachnius parma
AAGCTCCCTACCGTGGGAGGGGGGACACTCCCTCCCACACCCTCCCCCCCCCCCCTCGGGCGCTACGCTCCCTCGCAGTTGTGCCCCCCAATCCGTTGACCCTCGCTACGCCACTGTCCAGGGGAGAAGGTGAGAGGAGGGGATGCGATCCGGAGAACATGTGGTCACCAAGGAGATAACTGGGAGTATGTTAACGATCGGCAAGGGGACGTGGAATAATTAACCGCGTCTAGTTTAATTGTGCATGGTGAACTTTAGGTGAATAACGGGGCCATGGCTCTCGCCGGTGTGGTCGCGGATTTGATCCGGCCGCGGCATTTAAGGGAATTGCTGCTAACTTCAACTTTCACAGTGTTAGCCACCGAATGTAATCAAAGCCACTAAATCTAACTATAGCCACCTAATTTAACAAAACCACCAAATATAACATAATATAGCCACCATATTTAGGGTTAGGGTTAGGGTAAGTTTTGTTCGCAACCATATTTTTGAAAATTGAAGTAAGCAACCAAAAAAAATATATCGGCATGTCGGGCAAGATCTTGTCCGTACGGACTTATTCCGCGGCCGGACCTTTTCCGCTACCACACCGGTAAACAAAAGTGGTACATTCAGTTTGACTTTAACACTTATGATATACGTACCAGGGTCGATCAAGAGAGGGGCAAAGAAGAGGTATCGATCCCATCAAAATGTTTTTAAAGGTAATGTTTGATGTTTGCAGAAGAATGTTATACTCAAGTGTAAATTGCATCAAGCAATGTAATTATTGCAAACAAACTTGGATCCGATCAGGAGAACATTCTTAAGATAATCAAACATCTGATACAATATGATAATCCGATATAAGGCTTAGCTTACAATGCGTGCATGATTATGGATATGCGGGACAGTGTTTAATTAAACAACATCCGAAGTTCGTTGATCTTTGTATTACCTATTTGGTACGAATACTAACAAATTGTGTGTGTGGAATTATTAAAGAAAGGTCGACATGAAGAAAGACACAAAATACGCGTCTGGACATTTAAGAATACCAGTACTTCTACTCCAAGTGACCTTTAAGTTGGTCAAGTTGGCCCACTTTAAAAAAGGAAAACAAAAATCACCCGACCATACTTAACATTAGCTTCGAGCTCCTCAATTATATTTATCTTAACCCTTATGTATTCAGATAAGATATTTCCATAATACATCGTGTTTTTGTGTGGTGCAAAATGTAGCTGATTAAAAGTGACATCTAAGTTGATTCACTGCACATGTTAACCCTAAACAGACTGGGCTATTTTGAACCTTTAAATAACCGGGGGGGGGAGGGCTAAAAGGGCCCCCCCCCCCCCTAAGATCTCGGCAACCGAAACTCCGATCGACTCCAAATTTGGCATGGTGATAGATGTCCATGAGATCTACAATATTGCATAGCTAAAAAAAATAATTTGAAATTAGAATATGATAATTAGAGCTAGTTAATTATGCAAAAATTATATTTTTTTGTCTTTTTTGTATTTTTCTTTATATACCGGTATGGTGATTCTTATGAAACAAAACTGTGTTCATGGTACAATATACATGCTAAGATTATATTTACACAATCTCTGATTTAAAAAAAGTCATTGATATGATAATTATCCAACTTATGAATAATTATGATGTCATATATATGTTATATACATGCACTGTACAATATAACATAATATTTATATGATCATATTTCTCTACATTCCTTATGTATGTTATTGTTTTTTATGTTGTCAATGGAACTAGAAAGTAATGCCACTTTCAATATATTCATAAGTGTTGACATATGGAAGATAACTACAGGATAATCATGAAAATTGATTTAGTGTTACCGTTTTCTATGTTTTTTCTTTGTTTTTATCTTTTTCTTTGTTTTTAAAGTTTTATTTGTTTTTCTTTGTATTATTCTTTATATATTGTATTGTTTTATGCAAATGAGAATGCAATAAGTTTTATTCACCATGCCAAATGGGAATACTAACAGTGCATGTGAAAAGATGGGTATAAAACTGCAACACAAAATGTGCATCTAAAAACTCTGTATATGTTATATATGGAAGAATTAAAAAAAAAAAAAAAAAAAAAAAAAAAAAAAAAAAAATTTCAGTGACACGCGATGGCAAAATGTTACATAACACCCGGATCGTTAACCCTGTGTGCGCAAATTTGGTATCAAAAGATGCGCAAGACTCTAAGGAAAAAAGTCATGAAGTGGCACCGTAAATAATCGCGAAAATAGAGGATCAGCACCCCCAGTCTTTTTAGGGTTAAAACTTCTATAGATCGCTCGATTTAGGTTTGGTTAGATGTTTGTGTTTTGCTTCATGAATAGCGCACCAATACGTTTACTAACCCTAGGACCTCTAAAAAAAAGTGTCTGGATTACGGCTGGGCTCGCGATTATACTAACGACTCCATCAGTTTTCTTGTTTAAACAACAGGTCCTGGCAGCAGTGTGTCTGACCCCTAACTGCCTAACATATTCAAAATCCTAGATGGCAATGACGGTTGAATGCCCTTAAAGTTCATTATAATCTCTTTGATTTGTGAATTATGTCAACCCTTTTATCACACTCGAAACCTTTCAGGGAAAATGTTGGAGGCAATCTTATCAAATCGAGGAGCTGTTCGTGGGAGATGTGTACGTACTTAAGCTCTATAGGCCGATCAGTGGCGTAGCTACAGGGGCACGGGAGCGCGTGCCCCCCCCCCCCCCCCCACCCCCAATAATTTGACAAAAACAATACAAAACATAAGGGGGCAATCCTTTACAAAATAAATAAGTACATAAAAAGGTTGGCCCCCAATAATTGTCAAGCCCCCTAATCTGTCCAACCACGCTACGCCACTGGGGCCGATAATGGACGGTGAATTCAAGTAGCTTTTATCATGCTTATGGACAAATAATGTTGAGAGTACTCCAAGCTAAATGCTTTCGAGCGCGTTTCAGTTTTGGCTGTATATACACACATCATTTGCACACATAATGGAAACAAACGGAAAACACATACAATCAATTCAAATCATGAGTTTAGGGACACGAAATAAAAGGAGAAAATATCAATAAAAAGATGACATGCATGTGTTACTTATCAATTTTGAGCTAAGGCTTTCAATGATATATTATAGACGGATAGGGCCGATGAGTTGCTTCCGAGTTGTTGTTACCTTTTCGTATGCTGTTGCTGAAGACAAAAACAGTCATCTTCAACCTGAAGAGTCCTTCAATCATGCATGAGATGTAAGAAGAAAAAATGAGCAAGTATCAAGGTTAGATGATTGGCCTCTAATACCCGATATGCATTTCTCTTCTTCGTAAAGTAACATAGTTGACTTTGGCCGGTATCGTAGAGACTTTTAAGCCCGGCGCAGACAGAGCCGACTCGACCCGATCCGACTGGTTTTCAGTCAGGCTAGAATCAGTTTCGCTCAGTCGGAGCCGATTCAACATGTTGAATCGGCATCGAATGATCTCTGACTGGCAGTTGATAGACAAAACCGGGGTCCTGAGGCAACGCATACTGAGTTAATCAGGCTGAAAACCAGTCGGATCGGGTCGAGTCGGCTCTGTCTGCGCCGGGCTTTAGAGTGTTTTCACATATCACCGGATAGCGTAAACGGATGCCCGACTGATTTAAAAATAAAAAATAAATTGCTGCACGCACACAACTTTCCGCCGGTTAAAACAACGGACATTGCCTCACAAGGAATGCATATATTCGCCAAAATGAAACGGGCAAGAAACGCATAAGAACGGATTGGAAATGTTGCTCTCCGTAGGGCGTCCGTTAACGCTATCCGGTGAGATGTGACAAGGGCTTTAAGAGTGCGAGGGCCAAATCGCCATCAAGAAATGTCCGATTTATGGAAATTGATTACTTTAAAAGAGCCACCGAAATCACGAAGAAAATTAAAAGACGATTTGTAAGAGGTAACGAGCGAAGAAGGCAGCTAAGTTTGAAAGAAATCAAATAAATCAACAGATAGACTATTAAAAGGAAAGAACATTATACTAATAGGCAAATATAACATGAACAAAACGCAGCGAATCGAGCTGATATTAACGAATGTTAAAGATAATCCAGCCAATTTCGAAACAAATTACAAATTTGGTTAATGCTTATTATTAAGACACATCGCTTATTAGTAAGATAAAAGGAACTAGACTTGTACTTTCAACTATTAACTATTCTACGAATAACGAATTGGTTGCATATAAACATTGCGTGTTCGTTATGAACATGACTTGTTGATAATCAGCTTTAATTGATTATAATTACTCAGACTGAAGTACACGGGTATAGTCCTATAAATTCGTCGGAATAAACACATGAATGTAATGAAGAGTTATAGAAATATAAATTCATGAAATGGTACATATACGAACGTGATAAGTGATGATGGAAGAGATATCCCATATGAATATGGGTATAAAACATTCAACGTCAAGATCATCCGAGTCATTAAATCCTATAGAACGCTGGTATGAATGATTAATTCTAAATATAAATGACAGTTTTGTTGTATGCCACATCTAATGATAAGTGATAATAGACAGTTATATAAGCACTATGCCACATGAACCATAATTACCATCACGTTTTCAAGTGAAGCATGATTTTGCCAAACTGAAGAACAGCAATCATACGTAGGTTGTTAGTAAAAAAAGAAAAGAAGATGTTCTACGTGGCATACTAATTTATTAATGAGAAGGTTTGCTATAAAATATGCGATGCCATATTGCAGTCTAAGCATCAACTGAATGGTTGAAAAATGTTGAAAATGGAAATAAATTTGAAACTTGAAAAACTAATGGCGTGTACATCAGTGGCGAAGTGCCGATGGGTGGGTGGGGGCTCGGAGAACAATGGCGTGTACATCAGTGGCGAAGTGCCGATGGGTGGGTGGGGGCTCGGAGAACAATGGCGTGTACATCAGTGGCGAAGTGCCGATGGGTGGGTGGGGGCATGGAGAACAATGGCGTGTACATCAGTGGCGAAGTGCCGATGGGTGGGTGGGGGCTCGGAGAACAATGGCGTGTACATCAGTGGCGAAGTGCCGATGGGTGGGTGGGGGCATGGAGAACAATGGCGTGTACATCAGTGGCGAAGTGCCGATGGGTGGGTGGGGGCATGGAGAACAATGGCGTGTACATCAGTGGCGAAGTGCCGATGGGTGGGTGGGGGCATGGAGAACAATGGCGTGTACATCAGTGGCGAAGTGCCGATGGCTGGGTGGGGGCATGGAGAACAATGGCGTGTACATCAGTGGCGAAGTGCCGATGGGTGGGTGGGGGCATGGAGAACAATGGCTTGTACATCAGTGGCGAAGTGCCGATGGGTGGGTGGGGGCATGGAGAACAATGGCGTGTACATCAGTGGCGAAGTGCCGATGGGTGGGTGGGGGCACGGAGAACAATGGCGTGTACATCAGTGGCGAAGTGCCGATGGGTGGGTGGGGGCATGGAGAACAATGGCGTGTACATCAGTGGCGAAGTGCCGATGGGTGGGTGGGGGCATGGAGAACAATGGCGTGTACATCAGTGGCGAAGTGCCGATGGGTGGGTGGGGGCATGGAGAACACGTGCCCCAATTATTTAATAAAACTAATAAAAAAACATGGAAATTTCCTTCACAAAATAAAGAAATAGATAAAGTGTGCCTCAAAACAAATGTGCGTGCCCCCCTCCCCCACCCCCCCCCCCCCTCAGACTGACCACGTTACGCCACTTATTTACTTTGTTACATCAGAGGCGTTGGAGGCGGGGGCTGGGGGCTGCAGCTCCCATCACCCCCATGGAGTTTTGAAAAAGGCCATATTCAGGCAAAAAGCACCCAACATTCGGGCAAAAGCATGCCATATTCGGGCAAACTCATATCGTATTCGGGCAAAAGCATGTCATATTCAAAATCAAATCACAATCGGGGAAAAGTCATACAAAAGTATATAATTTTCGCCGGTTAAAGCGTGATATATAATGTAACATTTGTTTTTGTTTTGTATGTTTTTCTTGCTTGTCAGGTGAATTGGGGAAGGTGGCATTCGGGCAAAAGGCCTTAACCCCCTGGCAAAAATGTGCCCCTAATACGCCCATGAGTATTATAGCTTCATTGGTATTCAGGTCCCAATATTTGTGCTGAGTGTGTGATTTAGGCAAGAGGGGTGCGGCGGAAGGGGGGAACGTGCCCCTCCATTAATGACAAAACAATACAATAGTAAGATGAGTATAAAGAAAACCAAGGAGAGTGTCCCAATAGTAGGTTGCCTAACAATTATAAAGTAAGCATACATGCCCTGTACACGCCACAGTTTTCCTGTTTATTACGTGGTGGCAATTTCATTTCAAGTGCGTGAAAATTCGTTCTATGGTTACATTCGAGTTTTTACCTCATTTTGTCCTTTTTTTTCTGCATGAAAAGATACATTTGTCCATTCTTCATCACACTTCCCTGTATAGGTGACGGTGGTGAACTTAATTAAACTACTTGAGATGCAGTACGCTTTACAAATATTATTGCCTAATTCATCGCCCTTTTTGTGGACAAAAGGACTTTCCTTCGATCTTGCTTATTGTTATACTTGTACATCTTTATGATGGCTGTACGGCAAACTTAATTAAAGCACTTGAAAAACGTTACAGTTTATACACATTATCGTCTAATTTTGGCGTCTTTTTGAAGCAAATCAACAACAAAAGCTGTACGGCAAACTTAATTAAAGCACTTGAAAAACGTTACGGTTTATACACATTATCGTCTAATTTTGGCGTCTTTTTGAAGCAAATCGACAACAAAAGCTCTTGCTTCCGTGGCGTATGTAGGATATGTCCGACGGGGGCTAGAGGTGGAGGGGGGGGGGGGGGGGGGGGGTAGCAACATTTATATTCATTTAGGCATGCCATTGTATGAAATTAATAAGTAATATTAAGTGTTTTCTATCCCCCCCCCAAAAAAAAGAAGGGGCAGTGAAGGTTCAAGAATGACCACACAAATTGACAATCGCCCTCATCCTCATCCCCCCATCTCCGTAACGGTCTTCCTTTAATATCCGGAGTATAGTTCCAGCGTAACACTGTTCACACATTATTCGTCGATCAGAGCATCCGAGTTTGGGGAGAGATCTTGTTTTGACTTTTTGACAGTCATGTGTGAACAGAAAACCCAAAACACGTCAGTCCCCGGGTGCCGGTTCTTCTTCTTCTTCTTCAGCCAACTTCACTCCACTGCAGGAGGAAGGCCTCTTCACCAATTTTCCATTTTGTTCTATCTTGAGCTATTCTCTGCCAAGCAATGCCATGTTGTGCTGTTAACTCATCCCTCCATCTTCTGCTTTGTCTCCCTCTTTTTCTGGTTAGGTGTCTAGGAGTCCAAACTGTTGTCTTGTGTGTCCATCTGTTGTCATATACCTCCTGGCTATAGGTGTCCTGCCCACCTCCATTTCTTTGATTTGATGGTCAACATAATATCCTGCACTCCTGATTTCTGTCTTAGGTCTGTATTTGACATTCTGTCCTTCTTTGTTACACCTATCATTATTCTTTCCATAGTCCGTTCTCCAAACGTTTGGTGGTTGTCCATGTTTCAGCTCCATATGAGAGAACAGGTATGATACAATGGTAAAATACCTGCCTCTTCATGGAGACGGGAAGAGTAGAGTCTCGAAAGATGTAGCTGAGTGAGCCAAACTTCGCCCAACCCATCTGGATTCTTCTCTTTATTTCCTCGCCGGTTTCATTGTTGAGGGTAATCTTCTTCCCTAAATATATAGTGATCTACTGTTTCTAAGTCTTTTCCCAGCACATTTACTTTGGAGTTTTGGTTGTTGTTGCTCATCATGACTTTTGTTTTCTTTATGTTCATGTTGAGGCCTGCTTTGCTACTTACCTCTGCAAGATCATGAATCATTTCCTGTAGTGCCGGTTAATCAAAGAATTGCTTTATTACCCGGTTATACCACCGTAATGAGTTCAAGCCTTGTTTATTTATTAACGATTAAGAATTGCGTGAGACGTTTGTAGAAAATAACAACAATTTAAAAACATAATGATACAAACGAACAGAGCGAATATAGACTGTCCACCGCACAAAAAAGGAGGTATTGTGACTTGTAGGTACAATTGGTTGATTGGTATGACCCAGTTGGGGCTCGAACCCACGAGCATCCGTACATAACACGCACGTTCTACCGCTGAACCACTAGGGCCCCGTTGCAAAAATAGATACAATCGATTGTAAGTTGTATTTAATTGTAAGTCGGATCACGTGTTCTACATGCGCAAATCTGATTGGTTGAAACGCGTAAATTTTCTGACTTACAATCAGTTGTAACTTACAACCGATTGTATCTCTTTCTGCAACGGGGGCCCATGTCTGGTTTATATAACAATACGCATGATAATTGATCCTGCCATGCATCTTGGGAGTTAACATCGGGGCTTCCCCCAGTATTCGCGACTTAGTTTGAACGCGATATGATACATCAGACATTGGAGTTAATTACAAGGCACTGTCCGTGGAACAGACATTAGGTGAAGTAGTCAATTTGTTGAGCGACCTCGGCCTCTTGACTTATTCAAGTATACACAGTTAACTGAGATGAAAGAAATCTATCGCCGTGAACGAGCAAATTATGAGAACACACCACGACAGTATAAGTAACTTGGCAAAAAGCACACTTAGTCACACTCCTCTGATAACAAAAAGCAAGTAACCAGATATAAGATGAAACAGTTTGGCGCAAAAAAGTCACGCATCATGCATAATCCTCACATTCGTCTTGTTCTATTTTCGTTCGACTATGACGCAAGGAGTTCTTTGAAACACACAGGATTATAGTATTCAATTTATTCGAGAATTTCGCTTTCCAGTTTATACTTTTATGAGCCGGTTTCCTTTATCATGTTTATGTGTGTCAACCTTCCGTTTAATAGTCTCTCTGGAGAAAAGAAGCAAATTTGCGAAATTGCGATATATTTCAAGTCACGCATCTTAGTTGCGCTCGTAGGCCTAATATTTTTAAGAGAAAAACCTGTCAGCCTCTACAATATACAAATGTTATTAGATCTATATTTATTGCTCTATGATTGTTGAATGTCATAAAGTTGAACATGTGTTATATGTGTATGTGTGGCTGTGCGTGTGTGTGGTTCAGTCTATGCAACTTGTCTAACTGTGTATGTACGTATATGTGCGTATGTCTGTGCCTGTCTTCCTTATTGTCTGTATATATGCGTCTGTAAAATGTTGAAGTGGATTTGATTGAAATAACTTTTAACAACATATTGAAGAAAAAAAAAATATTCTGTTTCACGATGTTCACCTCAAAGGACATAATTATACAATTTCTAGTTTAAGAAAATGAATGTGTCTTGGGGAATTGGATCTGAGTTTTCTTGGAAGGGTACAAAGGGGTACAAGGCAAACGGTTCGTATACATAGGTACAAGTGAATGTGAAGAAATTTGCACATTGGCACAATCATCACAGTGGTTTTAAAGGTAACATTGAAAACTGGTGATCAAAATGTTCCTACAGCAAAAATCAAAATATATCTCCAATCTCTGTGGCGTCTAAATCAATACTGCGCTCTAAAACCCAATCACGGGAAAACTGTTCGATGAGTCAATCACGCGTATGTTTGTACGCACTGTGAGCATCGTTTATTTATGCGATAATACGCTCATCGAAAAGACTCGGAGCGCAAGCGATTATTCTAGACAAGTGCAATCTTAGCAAAATGTACAACTACATTATTTGCAGAAATGTATGTAGCTCGGCATTGAAGGATGTTCGGATCCGCGGCTCGCGCGTAGGGATAAGCGACGACGTCCACAAAGACACGAGAGAAGAACATAAGCGGCTTATGGTGACGGTGAAAAAGATGCGACAAGAGAACAAATTCGCGTTCATACCTTACTCAGTGCCAAGGGTGATCAAATACAAAACCGGCCCGAAAGATGCTCCCGGTCCACTAAAAACCCTCAGATTATCAGACATAAACGACGATAACAGTTACTAGAATATAGTAAACACGGTTAGCTTATATGATTGACACCGACAATAAAATAACATTATTGAACCAAACACTTTGAATTCATTGTATGTTGATAAATAAAGCCTACTTTCTGAAACGTATTAGATGCTCCTGTTTTGTTTTGCCCTATGACTGTTTACTTTGGCGGACAAGATGATTGCAAAGGAGCAACGTCCACTTTTTATGTCTTTATTTCAAATGATCAAAGATTTGATCTCTGTTTTGTTGTTTTTATTCTGTATGTACTATATAATATTAAAACGCTTCATTCATTTTAAAACAATTTCATTCGACTGTAACCTTATTTATGCAACAAAAGGTTATGGTTGACGATACACTACATGTTAAGATATGTTCACTCAATGTAAGAGGTCTAGGCGATAGATTAAAAAGAAGATGCATGTTTGATTATTTTAGAAATATGCCATTCGATATTTTCTTTCTACAAGAAACACATAGTGTCAAAGATTCAGAGAGAATATGGGCAAGTGAATGGGGATTTAAATGTTACTTTTCTCATGGTACATCATGCAGCGCAGGAGTATGTATTTTGATTAAATCAAATAGTAATTTGAAAATATCCTCAGTCCATAGAGATGGCCAAGGTCGAATTCTTCTGTTAAATGTAACTCATGATAGTACAAATTTTACTGTTGTTAATGTATATGGTCCTAATAACGATGATTTGAATGTATTTAATCAATTGCATGAATTGTTAGGAACATATGGGTCAGAGCCTCTAATTATTGGTGGAGACTGGAACACGGTTCAAAACTCTTTTTTAGATAGACACCCAAGTCCAAAACAATACCACCCTAAGTGCTATGATTGCCTTGAAATTTTAAAACAAGATTATGATTTGATTGATATTTGGCGAGTTGAAAACCCATGTAAGATTCAATATACTTGGCAATCGAATGTGTCTCAGAGTAGAATCGATTATTTTCTTATCTCTAGTAGTCTACGGGAGTTTGTCAATGAATGCGATATTAAGTTTGGTTATCGTAGTGACTAAATATTGTAATAAATCGCTCGGTTCCTAAGAGGGGACCTGGTTTTTGGAAACTTAATTCTTCTCTATTGATGAATGAAAAGATAAAAGAGGAAATTAGGCTATTTATTATTTCTTCTCTAAATGAGCCTGAGGAAAAATGCATGGAAAGGAAATGGGAATATTTTAAATTTAAAGGCATATATGCGTGGGTTATTAGACGCGTGGATCCATCTTGCGCACTTTTACGCACGGTACGTAATCCCCATTGGCTCAGTTATAAGTAGCGATCGCAAACTGTCCCACTTCCAAATACCCGAGTCAAAAATGCATTAAAAATAGTCGCGTTCGGAATGTTTGTACTAGTCGAATGGAGATCCATCCAAAATGTTTACGAGCGAAAATATCACGTAACACGCTTAACCGCAACCGACTTCAAAGTGCCGCCGTTTGATGGCTAGGTGACAGCGTGAGAAATTGCTTTGCTGCATGCAATTTCATAAGAAGGCCTTTGTTCAGATAGTTCGAAGCACCTCTCTTCGATCGATCCACAATATATCTTGAGTTTACCTCGAGAGATTACGGTGGAGTCGAGTTGGAATTTGCTGACTACCCTTTATAACCCACGCATATATGCCTTTAAAATAATGCAAAAAATTACACATTTGTCTAAATTAAATAAAAAAGAAAACAATCAAAATATTGATATATTAAGAAAAAAAATTGAAAAAACACAAGAACTTTTAAATTTGGATCCGCGAAATGATGAATTGAAAGAATTGATTGATGTTTATGAAACTGATTTGATTCATTTACATGAAATATATATAAGAGGTGTAATGGTTCGTACAAGAGCAACCTGGATAGCTGAAGGGGAAAAGAATACTCGATATTTTTTTAATTTAGAAAAACGGAATTTTGATAAAAAACATATAACAAAATTATATGTTAATGGGACACTTGTGATTGAGCCAAATAATATCTTGGTTGAAGAGAAGAACTTTTATGAAGAATTGTATTCAACTAGACACACGGAAAAGGAGAACAATGAATTTCATTGGGATGAATATGATTTACCCGTTTTAGAAGAAGAATCTGCAGTTTTATGTGAAGGTCCCATTACAGAAGCTGAGTGTTTTGAAGCAGTAATGTCTATGCCCAATGATAAAACACCCGGATCAGATGGGCTTTCTGTTAATTTTATAAAGTATTTTTGGCAAGAGTTAAAATATGACCTATGTCAGGTATTTAATAAATGTTTTGAAAATGGTGAACTTTGTCCTTCAATGAGAAGAGGAATAATTACTTTACTCCCTAAACAGGGAAAAGATAATTTATATTTGAAAAATTGGCGTCCAATTACTTTATTAAACACAGATTATAAAATATTGGCAAAAATAATAGCAAATAGGTTAAAAAAGGTACTTTCATTATTAATTTGTTCTGATCAAACTGGTTTGTTTCTAGACATGATAGAATTTTGTAAAACACATTCTGTTGATGGTCTTGCCTTTTCTATTGATTTCGAAAAAGCATTCGATTCTACAGAATGGAATTTTTTGTATAAATGTTTAAAGAAATTTGGTTTTAAGGAAGATTGTATTCAATGGATAAAAACACTTTATAATAATATTGAAAGTTGTGTACTTAATAATGGATATTCCTTGCCGTCATTCAATGTACAGATGGGTGTTAGACAAGGCTGCCCTCTTTCACCTTATTTATTTTTGATTGGTGCTGAAATTCTAGGGGCAATGATTAGACAATCAAATGATATTTTATGAATCCGTGTAAACGACTCAGAAGTGAAACTGAGTCAATATGCAGATGATACTATTATTTATTTATCTGCGACTGAGGGCAATTTAGAAAAAACCTGTGATATTTTATCACAATTTGCAAGTATATCCGGTTTGAAAATAAACATAGAAAAGAGTAATATTGTTCGTTTAGGCAATTTTCAAGGTACGTTTTGTATAGATAGGAAATTTAAATGGGTGTCTGATTCATTAATGTATTTAGGTATACACATACCTGTCTCAGGTGAATTTGATTTATATGATTTAAATTTTGAAGACAAATTGAAAGAAACTGATAATTTATTAAAAGTTTGGAGTAATCGGAGTTTATCATTAGTTGGGAAAATTGCATTAATTAAAGCACTTGTAATTCCTAAGTTTGTATACTTGTTTAGCAAGGTTTAGGTCCAGGTTTCAGCTCCAAATGAGAGAACAGGTATGCTACACTGGTCAAATACCTGCCTCTTCATGTAGGTGGGAAGAGTAGAGTCTCGATGGATGTAGCTGAGTGAGCCAAACTTCGCCCAACCCATCTGGATTCTTCTCTTTATTTCCTCGCCGGTTTCATTGTTGAGGGTGATCTTCTTCCCTAAATATATAGTGATCTACTGTTTCTAAGTCTTTTCCCAGCACATTTACTTTGGAGTTTTGGTTGTTGTTGCTCATCATGACTTTTGTTTTCTTTATGTTCATGTTGAGGCCTGCTTTGCTACTTACCTCTGCAAGATCATGAATCATTTCCTGTAGTGCCGGTTAATCAAAGAATTGCTTTATTACCCGGTTATACCACCGTAATGAGTTCAAGCCTTGTTTATTTATTAACGATTAAGAATTGCGTGAGACGTTTGTAGAAAATAACAACAATTTCAAAACATAATGATTCAAACGAACAGGGCAAATATAGACTGAAGTCCACCGCACAAAAAAGGAGGTATTGTGACTTGTAGGTACAATTGGTTGATTGGTCTTTGGTATGACCCAGTTGGGGCTCGAACCCACGAGCATCCGTACATAACACGCACGTTCTACCGCTGAACCACATGTCTGGTTTATAGAGCAATACGCATGATAATTAATACTGCCATGCATCTTTGGAGTTAACATCGGGGCTTCCCCCAGTATTCGCGACTTAGTATGAACGCGATATGATACATCAGACATTGGAGTTAATTACAAGGCACTGTCCGTGGAACAGACATTAGATGAAGTAGTCAATTTGTTGAGCGACCCCGGCCTCTTGACTTATTCAAGTATACACAGTTAACTGAGATGAAAGAAATCTATCGCCGTGAACGAGCAAATTATTAGAACACACCACGACAGTATAAGTAACTTGGCAAAAAGCACACTTAGTCACACTCCTCTGATAACAAAAAGCAAGTAACCAGATATAAGATGAAACAGTTTGGCGCAAAAAGTCACGCATCATGCATAATCCTCACATTCGTCTTGTTCTATTTTCGTTCGACTATGACGCAAGGAGTTCTTTGAAACACACAGGATTATAGTATTCAATTTATTCGAGAATTTCGCTTTCCAGTTTATACTTTTATGAGCCGGTTTCCTTTATCATGTTTATGCGTGTCAAACTTCCGTTTAATAGTCTCTCTGGAGAAAAGAAGCAAATTTGCGAAATTGCGACATATTTCAAGTCACGCATCTTAGTTGCGCTCGTAGGCCTAATATTTTTAAGAGAAAAACCTGTCAGCCTCTACAATATAAAAATGTTATTAGATCTATATTTATTGCTCTATGATTGTTGAATGTCATAAAGTTGAACATGTGTTATATGTGTATGTGTGGCTGTGCGTGTGTGTGGTTCAGTCTATGCAACTTGTCTAACTGTGTATGTACGTATATGTCTTCCTTATTGTCTGTATATATGCGTCTGTAAAATGCTGAAGTAGATTTGATTGAAATAACTTTTAACAACATATTGAAGAAAAAAAAAAATCTGTTTCACGATGTTCACCTCAAAGGACATAATTATACAATTTCTAGTTTAAGAAAATGAATGTGTCTTGGGGAATTGGATCTGAGTTTTCTTGGAAGGGTACAAAGGGGTACAAGGCAAACGGTTCGTACATAGGTACAAGTGAATGTGAAGAAATTTCAGCAAAACATATAGTCTTTCTTTCGAATTAGTTGTTAACACTTGATGATGATCAAGTATCAAGTTATACAGGTGTAATAAACACACACCCTGACCCAGTACCTAACTTGTTTGCCACAAAGCCTGCCAGATTGAATTCCATGAAACATACACCAATGGACGCGATCATGAAAAATCAAGACTCGTGAAAAACACACACGCATACAAACACATAAACCGATAGATACACGTATACACGGGCACACTGGCAAAAACTAGATTACGTACGTACATACACACACAACCACATGGTCATAATGCACATACGCGTTCACACATGAGCTCACAGTACACACTAACACACATACACACACACACACACACACACACACACACACACACACACACACACACACACACACACACACACACACACACACACACACAAACATAATACTATGTGCGCAAACATGAAAAAACATACACACTCGTAAACATCCACTCACATCCATTCGTAAAATCATGCAAACACACATACATACGCATGATCCATACATAAACCCATGCAAACATGCAAACATACATACACACATACACATGCACATGTTAGCATGTTCAGACACAAACATACAAAATAGACTGCCTTAAAGCTGTCCACTCCTTTTCTCGTCACGCTCGAAGTGTTGCTGCGTTGAAGTCTCGGGTTTCCATTCTGAGGGAAATTTAACTCGACAATGCAATGCATAGAGGCAATCAGCTGTTGATCGCTCATAGTATATCCCCTAATGTAGTATGAATAAATGTTGTGAAATTTGTTGCTATAATCTTAGAAACAGTTTTTAATTTGGTCTAAATACATTACTGATGAGAAAAAGTGATGTGTCCATTTTTTATTTTTGGTCCCAGGGTGCATTTTGGCGATTTTAAAGATAATTAGCTAGTTTGCATATTTGTGAAATAAGGTCAGGGGTCATTTTCTATATAGGGATAGTACAATATTGATAAAAACTAGTATTCTAGGGTATTTTGAGGCAAGGATTCCATTTCCGGTGCTCGTTTGTAAGTGCTGTATGGGAAACACTCTGAAATCCAAGATGGCTTCCCTAATTTGCATATTTATGAATATTATTGATTTTCATTGGCTACAGCCCCTAATAAGCAATAATTCCGGATTATTATTTGTCAGTTATTTTCTAAGTATGTTTTTATGATATCAAAGATGAGTTGCCATCGTGGCAACCTCTAGCAATGCATATTATTTGCATAATTATGTATTTTACCTAATTTGCATATTCCCCCAAATCGAGTATATTGGAAACCCGGCAAGTAAAAAAGACAAGTAATACCACTTTTCCAAGGTTTTAGGGGGCAACGAATCCATTCATGATACTTATTTACCTGTATCACCATGGCATCTATCTCAAATCCAAGATGACTGCTCCCTAAATTACACATGTTATGATACACGACTATATTATTTCGGTTATATTAGATTGATATTATAATGTTTTGACTTGTAATTATTGGAATGAGAAACTACAATACTTGAATCACAATGTAGTTGTTTGCTTACAGTAAGCAAATCATACTTTTATAAATTAAATGGCATTAAAGTAGCAAATAGCATTATTTACTTTAAAATGACAAATGCGGCCATCTTGGATTTATGTGGGTTGCCGAGGTGATACAGGTAAATAAGTATCATGAATGGATTCGTTGCCCCCTAAAACCTTGGAAAAGTGGTATTACTTGTCTTTTTTACTTGCTGGGTTCCTAATATACTCGATTTGGGGGAATATGCAAATTAGGTAAAATACATAATTATGCAAATAATATGCATTGCTAGAGGTTGCCACGATGGCAATTCATCTTTGATATCTTAAATACATACTTAGAACATAACTGACAAATAATAATCGGGAATTATTGCATATTAGGGGCTGTAGCCACTGAAAATCAATAATATTCATAAATATGCAAATTAGGGGAAGCCATCTTGGATTTCAGAGTGTTTCCCATACAGCACTTACAAACGAGCACCGGAAATGGAATCCTTGCCTCAAAATACCCTAGAATACTAGTTTTTATCAATATTGTACTATTCCTAGATAGAAAATGACCCCTGACCTTATTTCACAAATATGCAAATTAGCTAATTATCTTTAAAATCGCCAAAATGCACCCTGGGACCAAAAATAAAAAATGGAAACATCACTTTTTCTCATCAGTAATGTATTTATACCAAATTAAAAACTGTTTCCAAGATTATAGCAAAAAAAATTGCTACTTTACATAACCTGATATACTATCAACATGAGTTTCTCCTATTTCCTCTTTTCTTCTTTCTTTTCATTTCAGGCTAAATGTGTCAAGTACATGAATAACACGAATGCCCATTGGCACAATCATCACAGTGGTTTTAAAGGTAACATTGAAAACTGGTGATCAAAATGTTCCTACAGCAAAAATCAAAATATATCTCCAATCTCTGTGGCGTCTAAATCCATACTGCGCTCAAATTTCAAAGCCAATTATAAGAACCCACAATCATACTTTTTTCATACAAAATTGTGTTTATTGACCTAGAATATCTGTCTTTCAATAATTAGAAGCTTGAAATCGTGTGGAAGTCCACTTTAATCAAGAAAACAGCAGCCAGCAGACTCTCAGTCAGTCAGCGAAGCCATTATTCCTCCAAACAGTCTGTCTGAAAGAAGAGACTTGCGTAGAAGTCCTATATATCTATCTATCTATCTATATATCTATCTATCTATCTATCTATCTATCTATCTATCTATCTATCTATCTATCTATCTATCTATCTATATATCTATCTATCTATCTATCTGTCTATCTATCTATCTATCTATCTATCTATCTATCTATCTATCTATCTATCTATCTATCTATCTATCTATCTATCTATCTATCTATCTATCTATATATCTATCTATCTATATATCTATCTATCTATCTATATATATATCTATATATATCTATCTATCTATCTATCTATCTATCTGTCTACAACCATACTTTGTACAACCATAACTAGTCCTTCTACGTAAAATACATCACACTCACTCTAGAAAATACTTACGGGACTAATAAGGTCGTTTCGGAAGGTAATATAACATCAAGATGACAGCAACTCATGGAAAGCACTCGATCCGGCGACTTAGTTCAGCCTCTTAAGGGTCTTGTCTGAAGGAAGAGACTTGTGCAGATGTACCGATGAAGAATAACCATGATAACCATGATAACTATTCCATCTACGTTGACTACCATTGTATTATGTAAACTAACCCTACAATGCCCTATGCCCTTAAAAACATCAAGCGGTAGCACACTCAATTTTACCACCCCTGCAACTAAGTTTAGCGTCTAAAAGGTCTGTCTCCAAGAAGAGACCTGTGCCGATTTATTAATGACAAATAACCATATTTACATCTACTTGACCACCACAATATTCATTGTAATCGCATATACGGCAGTTTGCCCGAAGCACTGTAACCGATTAGAATTGGATAATTAACACATTATCTGGGTAAAGCACATCGTTATTTATTGAGTATTTATTGATATCTCAACTTCATATGAATGATGGACATTGACAAATAAGCAAACCACCCATGTCATAGTTTCAATTCAATCACCAATATCTCAATGTCTAATGATGAAACGTCTTATTTTAGTTAAACAGACGATGCAAAATAATTGCGCCATGAGCTCCGAGTGATTTAGTCCATCTAAACAAAAATTAATATGTATACATTCAAGTCTAAACACAGCATGTTGTGCCTATGCCACGCGTAGTAACGATACGGGAATCACCAAATTTGGTAGGAAATGGGTTTAAAGCGACCAACTACCCTCTTTCTTCCAGAACGGCGATCGTGGCATTCGATTGTCTCCCGGCAACCCTGAACTTGTCAAGTGTCTGCTCGTGCATCAACTCAAGCGTGAATCCCAGGGCCAGAGATCACCCGACGTCTGCATGTCATGAAATCGATGATCATGTTTTTTTGTTCTAGTCTTAAAGGTAGTCAGGTGGTCCGGACTCGTAAATCAGACGCGCGGTGCCGTCTTGCGAACGCCTTGCGCACCTTGCGTCATACACACTGAATGCGTGTTATGTAGTGCGTCATACGCACTGAATGCGTGTTATGCAGTGCGTCATACGCACTGAATGCGTGTTATGCAGTGCGTCATACGCACTGAATGCGTGTTATGCAGTGCGTACAAACTAGCCTAGTTCAATAATGGCGAACCGCAGTATAGCATCCACACGCATGACAATTTTTTAACTACCACGGTATTCACCGGAATACGATCATTATGACCGATGGTTGTTGTCAATTATAGGAATAACCAATATATTGAAATTGTATTGGAGCTGTTTATTATCATTATTGTGGCCGAATATGTGTATTGGACATTGATAAGCGATGAGCCGATGATGAATGCATGGGCATTACATTGCATGAGTATTATTGGGTATTTGGGTATGATCATGAATACCTTCGTGTGTATATTTTGTACATACTGATAGTTCCGAGCAACCGTGAACTTCTACGGGATCTACTCGTAAGTATACTCTAAAGTGTGTACCCTGAAGTTGAGATCACCCTTGATCTTCATCTCAAGCTTTTTCTTATTCTAAGAGTGTCGAATATCTTATATTTCGGCAGTCGCCGGAAAATTCCCAATATTTGATTTGAATTTGATTTGAATTTATTTCCATATTTCACAAATAAATTTTGAACAAGTAATTATACAAACAAACAATACAATCAAAAACGAAATACAATTAAATGAATAAATTGAAGACTATTGTATGCTCATGCTTTTTTAAAATTTTGGTTTGCATTTTTTCACATCGATTTTCAGTCGTCATCCTGGAGTAGAAAACATAAAGTGCAACATTCAAATGTCTTCGAACATCCCTGAATTTCACGTAGATAAAGTGCGTATCTCACCGGCGGAGACGTCGCCGCGACTGCCGCGACTGATCAGTCGCGGTAGTCGCGGCGACTCGGGAGACCCGAAAATGGTTTGCAATCTCACCAAGGCGAAGTCTCGGAGACGTCTTCGCGACGTATCCATGGGAGCAGGAACAAACTGTACCAAATGATAAAGAACTCAGTCACGTGGTCTCTAAAGTGGGTCAAGCAACGTCAAGTAGTGTCGCGGAGACGTCTCCGCAACGTCTCCTCTCAGTCGCCTTGGTCTCCAGTAGGTCGCGGCGACGTCGCGGCGACGTCTCCCCAGTCGCGGACAAAATTAGTCTCCGCGACTGATGGTCGAAAATCGAACATGTTTGATGTTCCCGCGACTCCCCGGATACCCGGCTAGTCTCCAGGAGACGTCGCGGCGACGTCGCGGAGACGTCTCCGCGACCAGCGGAGACTGAGTCGCCAACTAGTCGCCAACTAGTCTCCAGCCCGTGTCAAGCGTGTATGATGGAGCAGTGAGCCACCTTCTTCATCTCATGAAATCGATGAATTTCTCTTTATACAGAATTTCTGGTCTGAGTATGTTTGCATCCCGCCCCCCCCCCCCCCCCCCCCCCCCCCCCACTCAGATGGTCATCTGTACCGCATGCGCGTTCCCGATTTTTCGGGAAAAGGGGTATATTTTAGGGGCTCAGTTCGGGAAAAAAATCCCGAAAAATCGTTGAAATAGGGGGTCTTTTAGCATTTTTTCCCCGAAATATTTTCAATTAGCGGGTAATTTTGCTAGCTTCCCTTCCAAAAACCTGTGATACAACAATACACATTTCATCAACTATTCATGATGAATGGTTGATAAAATGTGTATTGTTGTGATCTATATACATGTAATTATGTCCACTAAGTAATGTGTGAACATTTCACGTTAAATGGATATTGTATATGGCCAAGTAATGAGCGAAACTCATTGCATTGACTTTGTACATACTTATAACCTTCCAGCGATTAGCTAAAAATCCGAATACTTTATTGGAAAATATATTTTTAACGCAAGGGAAATTCGCGAAAAAAAACGAAACATGTTCTATGCTTCTATTGGTAATACAAATACAACAAGGTATGAGAGAACCACTAGAGTTCTAAGTAAAAAGTGTGGATTCGGACAATGTTAATAGATCCCTTTAAAGGGACTTAGTAACATTGTCCAAATCCTCAAAAAAAATATTTAATTCTAGCGGTTCCCTCATACCTTGTTGTATTTGTATTAACAATAAAATCATGGGACATGTTTCGTTTTTTCAAATTTCCCTTTCGTTACAAAGATATGTACGATCGAAGTATTCAGATAAGAAAAACTCCTGTGGAGTTTTGAAACCGTGCACAAAGTGAGTGCAGTGAGTTAGTGAATATCACTTTGCATTTTCGCTCATTACTTGGCCATGCAATGTCCATTTGACTTGACATTTTCACACAATACCCTGTGGACATATGAGATAACAACAATATACATTGCATCAACCATTCATCACTTTTTGCACATGTCAACAAAGTTACTAGATCCCTTTAAGGTATGTTCGTATATTTCATATCGATTTCAGTCTTCTTCTTGAAATAAAGAAAAAATAGCATGACATGAGATTGTCGCCAAGCAACCCTGAACTTCTCAGAGATCTGTTCGTAAATTCACTCAAGCGTGTATCATAGGGCGGAGATACCCCTTCTTCATCTTATGAAATCGATGATTCTCTCTTTATATAGGATTTCTGATTTGATCTGAGTATGCATGCGCATAATCTATGTTAACGTATGTTCGTAGTGTTCATATCGATGTCAGTCTTCTTCCTGAAATAAAGAAAAAAGTAGCATGACATTGGATAGTCGCCAAGTAACCCTGAACTTCTCAGAGATCTGTTCGTAAATTCGCTCAAGCGTGTATCATAGGGTGGAGATACCCCTTCTTCATCTTATGAAATCGATGATTCTCTTTATAATATACAGGGTTTCTGATTGATCCGAGTATGTATGAAAAATGTGTTAACGTATGTTTGTATTTTTCATATCGATTTCAACCAACTTCCCGAAATCGTAGAAAATCCACGAATAGATAGATCGTGCGGCACACGATGCATCTGCGACCTTGGCATAGTAGATAAATATTATTAACTAAAATAGCACGACATTCGACTGTTTCTCTGCAACCCTAAACTCCTCAAGTATACTGCTCGGAAATCCACTCACGTGTGTATCCTGGGGGTTGTTTCACAAAGTTGAACTTAACTCTAAGTTGGACTTAAAAAGTATGGAAAGCCATTGGTTTCTTTGAAAATTTGTTGTAATAAAGCCCTTTTTAAAAGACATAAAAATGTCGATTCAAATCATTAACATTTTCTATTTTCAAGGAGATTTAATGTTTTTGAAGCAACATTTATGGAAAGTTACAAAATCTTGTTGTTTTGCTTTTGAATATATAATTCATTCCAAGGATACAAATAGCTTACCATAATTTTGTAATCCAACTTAGAGTTAAGTTCAACTTAGGATCGTTGTGAAACACCCCCCTGGAATGGAGATCGCCTTTCTACATCTCATCAAATCAATGATTTTTGCCCTTTATACAGGATTTCTTTATATGTGATCTGAGTATTAGTGTACGCATGTGCTAATATGTTTGTGTTTTTCATATCGCTCTTTTGTCGTCTTCTTGCAGTAGAGAAATACAAAATAGCACGAAATCGATGATACTATGACTATAAGATGTATGTATGATTCGATCTGAGTATGCAATGTGTTTCGGTATGTTTATAGTTTTTTTCCCAGCGACCTCCAGTCTCCTTTACTAATACCTCAGTTACATTTGCCACGGCGGCCGCACGGTCTAAAATATCTACGGCCAATAACAATTATAAGACCGCCGTATAGCATTTCTACGGTCACACACTTTAGCAGTCACATTATGTTTGGGTAGCCGCACGGCGTATTTTGAATTTGAATCTGCGGCTGCCGTACGGCCTTTGAAGTGATGACGCACGGTTGCCTTCGAGCGTCCCTGCGGTGACCGTAGGTTTTTGACAAATACCAAGGCAAACGCAAGGCGCCCGCAAGGCGGCCGTATGGGGACCATACGGCAACCGTGCGGCCAGACTGACGCTACCGCTACACACCTAGAGTATATATAGGGGTAGTTTTCGCATGTGGCGTGGATAATCTGAATAGCACACGAATACAATATAGGGTGCTATGGCCCCCCAAAACGGAACGGGGCACTTCCCAAAATATAGTAACAAAATGATTATATCCATCGGATAGGGTGTCTTTTCCAATGAAAAAATATACAAAGGATGCCCTAGGGCGCCCGTGGAATTTCTGCGGCCGACGCAATTTGTTGGGGGTCCGCAAAAGTCAAAAGTAATTAATAAGACCCTAGGGCAGCCCCACGGCGAACGCAAGGCCACCGTACGCCCGACGTACGATCGACGTGGAACCGTTCTACGGCATGGCCACGGCGTGTATCATTGCTACGGCGAACGTAGAAATGAACAAAGTTATAACTCCCCGCTATAATTCCACGGAGACCCCTGCGGCCTGTAAATTATACGGATACGCCGTACCGGTGACCCTAAGGCCACCGCAGATTTTCTGCGGCCGCCGCACGTATTTCTCGATTTCGGGGGCGTACGGCCGCCGTACGCTAGCCGTAGAGCAAATGTGACTGGGTATAAAGAGCAATCCACAAAAAAGCCAGGCACTCTTCTTTCTCCGTGCAACACTGAACTTGTCTATGTTCTGTTCGTGAATCCACTCAAGCGTGTATCATGGAGCCCTTCTACATCTCATTAAAAATCGATGATTTGTTCTCTTTATACACGATTTCTTATTTGATATGAGTACGAATGGACATGTGCTAAGTCGTATGTTGGTATTTTTCATATGGATTTCAGTCTCCTTCTTGAAGTAAACACTGGTACAAAAAATGAAATAGCACGACATTCAATTGTCTCCGAGCATCCCTAGACTTCTCAAAACATACGTAAGTTCACTTTTGCGTGTATCATGGAGTGGGGATCGCTGGTCTTCATCTCATGAAATCGATGATTGTTTCTGTATATAGGATTTCTGATGTTGATATGAGTATGTACGTGAATGTGTTTGGGTATGTTTTTATTTCATTTTCGCAGCGATGTCCAGCCTTCTAAAAATAAAGAGCGATTCTAGAAAAAGCGGGACATTCGCCTGTATCCGAGCAACCCTGAACTTCTTAATTTTCTGCTCGTGAAACCACTCAAGCGTGTATCACGAATGGAGACCCCTTCTCATGAAATCGACGATGATGATTATTATTTTAGAGGTTCAGGGTCCCTAACTACGAAATCATTTACTAGTAATTTGATTGTTTGACGGTCCTTGATCGTGAACGTTTCCACAATTGACAATGAAGTTTTGGGGTGAGCTCCTCTGGTCTTATCAAAGAATCACAGGGGTGGGGGAGGGGGGGGGGGGCAGAGAGGGACAAGTGACAGTCTATTCTACCCACTTGACATGCTTGATGGGGTGTGAGTGAGGTAAGATTTATCACTGGAGGAGATAAATGGTAGCAATGTCATCTCCCTCCCCCCTTTCCGTACACCACTGGAAAGCACAATTGTGTCGTAACTCATTTCCTTGTCCGCGGGGATCGAGACTAGGTGAACTCGGTTGCACTATGGGGCACATAATAAGAGTGTATGATCGTAATCTCGTCTTCAGACAGTGATTGAGGGTTTGGAATCTCGTCACGAACTCGCCCGTATGTAGGCTATATGCCCAGGAAGATTTTGGTACGCGACCAGGGTCCCAATGCCGAAAGAGATGCAATCGATTGCAAAGTTGCAATTAATTGCAAGTCAGAACATTTGCGCATTTGAACCAATCAGATGTGCGCACTTGGCCACATGATCGGACTTACAATTAATTGCAAATTTACAATCGATTGCATCTCTTTCTGCAACGGGGCCCTGGTGTTTTGCGGCCACACCAAACCATGAACATCAGTGATTGAAGGCATGAAATCTCATCACGGAAAAGGACCCCGTTGCAGAAAGAGATGCAACCGATTGTAAATTTGCAATTAATTATAAGTCAGATCATGTGAGTAAATGTGCCAATCAAAAGTTTAAAATGGATATCTTAAAATGGACAATTGCTGTTCAAGGAAGGACTAGTTGCAGGAAGATACCCGAGAATCGCTGTGGCAGCATCATCATGACGATTGTCCGCTCCGAGAGATTGGAGAGTCATGGAGAGTCATGTACATAACCGCGTGTTCAACGAACCTATACATAGTCCGGGACTCCGGGAAGTATTAAAGGGATCTAGTAACTTTGTTGACATGTGCAAAAAGTGATGAATGGTTGATGCAATGTATATTGTTGTTATCTCATATGTCCACAGGGTATTGTGTGAAAATTTCGAGTCAAATGGACATTGCATGGCCAAGTAATGAGCGAAAATGCAAAGTTATAGTCACTAACTCACTGCACTCACTTTGTACACGGTAAGAAAAACTCCACCGGAGTTTTTCTTATCTGAATACTTCAATCGTACATATCTTTGTAACGAAAGGGAAATTTGGACAATGTTACTAAGTCCCTTTAAGCTGATCACAAGACAGTGATTGAACGTATCGAATATCATATTAAACGAAACTGCTTTGGCGCCGCTGAAGTTGAGCGAGGTCCTGTGTTGCGCTGCCTCCACACGTACCCCGAGAGTTAAGGGATTCTTGGTGCGGTCATCACTAGTCGGCGACCAAAGGGCCACAACCTCATCTCTAAAGCAATACATATTCTGCTAGGATGTGCAGTCAACTCGACTCGATGCGATTGTGACACAATTAAATGTATCTCTAGATCTTCCTCAACTATCCCGACTCACTTATAAGGTTGTGTGTGGAGGAAGGGGTGGGGGATGGGGAGCCGTTGTTGACCCAATGCCGCACATCATGACATTGTCATCTTCAGGTCTGAAGGTTAATTGAGCCAATGTGGGGGCGGTCACCAACTAGCGCGTTTGTAGCCCATGCAGTTGGGCATGTTCGGTGAGCTCCGGACTATAACTATAAGAAATCAGGAGGGCGTCGTTTTGATTCCCGCCCACAGAAATACAATACGGTATTTTCGCAAACCTGAAGACGACGAGTAGTGGGGTGGTTAAGGGGTCCATGACTGCATTTTGGGGTACGATTGTTTTACTTGGCATACATACTCCTTGGATCAAAAAAAGAAAATTCGTCAAAAGAGACACTCTGTATCTATGCAAATTAGGCCTAATTTCCATAATTGATATACAGAGTGTCTCTTTGGATAAATTTTCTTCTTTTGATCCAAGGAGTTTGTATGCCAAGTAAAACAATTGTACCCCAAACTGCAGTGAACACCCATATTTGTGGCCCCTACTAGAAGAAATGACGTCATTTAGGCGAGAAATTACGTCACTTACGTTCTCTCTCGTCGTCTGGCCAATCTGAGCACTAGTTCATGCCCGATTTCAGGTTCGTCGGAAAATCCAGTGCACCGTCTTCAGAATTACGTAATCAGAGAAGTATCAACATGTATATGTGTGTGTGTGTGTGTGTTTTATACGTGTGTATGTGTATGTGTGGTGGATTATGTAACTGGTGTATGCGTGTGTGTTTGAATGTGTGCGTGTGTGGCTTTGTGTACGTGTGTGCGCATTTGTGCGTGTGTGTGTGTTTGTGAGTGTATATGTGTTTGTTTGTGTTTGTTGGAATGCGAGTGCATGCGTGCGTGTGTGTATCTGCGTATGTGTACGGGTATGGGTTTTTGTTTGAGTGTGTGCGTGTGTTTGTGTTTGTTTGAGTGCTCGCGTGGATGAGTGTGCGTGCGTGTGTTTGTGTTTATGTGGATGTGCGTTTGTGGGTGTTTGTATGCATTTGTGAGTGTGCATTCATGTGTTTGTGTGGGTGTGTGTTGTGTATCTGTATGCGTATGTGTGGGAGTTTTATTAATGTTGTGTTTGTGTGTATACGCGTGTGTAAGGGTTTGTGTTTGTGTGAGCGCATGTGTGGGGTGTTTGTGTGCATTGTTGTTTGTTTGAGTGCGAGTGCGTGCGTGCGTGCGGGAGTGGATGTTTGTGTGTGTGAGTATACGTGTGTGTAAGTGTGTGTGTGTTTTGTGTGATTGAATGCGTGTATGTGTGTGTGTGTCTGTGTTGGAGTTTGAATAATTCAGTCGGGTCGTGTGTTTGCGCATGTGTATGTTTGAAAGTGTAAGGTGTGTGTGAGTGTTTGTCATGATTGTGTGTAGAAGGGAACGACGTCATTGTGAACGCGCGTTAACTAAAAACGAAAATGGTTCAAAGGCAGCGAACAGGTAGTGAACAGCACGGGTTGACTACATACAATAGACCGCTTCTGTGATGTATGCAAATAATATTCGTATGACGTATAGACTCCCCGTTGGCAAACTTAACAATAGTAACTAGGTTCGGCAAGATAAGTATGCCGGAGCTTACCGGACCTAGTTACTATTGTTAAACAGTGCCAACGTGGAGTATTACGTCATACGCATATTATTTGCTTATACAGGGTGGCCCAGAAATAACGGAACGGGGTACTTTCCATTATAAAGAAATATACAGACTAGGTTCACTGGATAGATAATCTTTTAAAAAGAACTTTGATATCATCAACAGTAATGTTTTTGTTTGGGTGTTCGGAATAACGAATTTCTTTTAAAAAGATTATCTATCCAGTGAACATATTATCACAATGGCAAATACCCCGTTCCGTTATTTCTGGGCCACCCTGAAACGGTCGTTCTAGGACGGGAAACTCGTTCTCGTTCACATAAGCGAAAACTCCCTAATATAAATACTAGAACCCCAACTGAATAAGCGTATAGCGTTTTAACCACAGAGATAGGCCACACCTTTATCAGCAAGTTTTTGAAAATACGCACCGAATGTCATGCAAATGAGGTAGTACGTCAGATTTTTTCATTTGAATAAATTATCAGACGTGGATTCATTGGATAAATTAACACATTACGCAAAAAGCTTAAGTAATTACGCATTGCGCACTTGCAGTTGCCATGGCATTTAAACACGAACTTCTCAGCAAAATTGCGCTTCATATTACCAAAGACGCTTAAGTATTCTAATTCATCTCTATTATTTTAATTACGCGCAGTACTAACAGTTACGCGATGTCATTTAATTGCGCACAGTCAAGAAACAGGGGATTTCCCTACTAGGATCAAAATATTGTTTTTCATTGTGACGTCATAACAGAGGCATACCATAAATTCGTGCGTGATAATTGTGAAGTTCGCGCCCGCGCATTATTATGAATGAATTTACGCTAATATTACCATGGCAGCCAGTCGAATTAACATAAAAATCGGTGGTTCTCTTCATTAAAAATTTGGCCAACTTCCATTTTGAGTTGGGGGGGGGGGGGGGGGGGGCCTGTTCCCGCCAAAGCTCAATTAGTCCATCACGCTTATCTGTCTCTATGTTTGGATGTCCAGTCTCAAGGGGATACGCGGAACATTCACGTGATTGTTTTAGTATAACGTGGTCTATATGGAGTCCTGATAGGAGTCAATCAATGCTGAGTTTTCGCTACCTTCCACCAAAAAGTACATTCATCATTCTGTCCGTGGATGCGCGCACCTGCGTCGATAAATATCCAACACGCAGCCCGCTCGACTAATTTGCGAGCTCAAAAGGGCAGTTTCGCCAGGAATGCGGCTAGTGTCTGCTCGGTAAATGCGGGCTCCGCCGCGTTTTTAGGGGTCGGCCGACATTCGCAGGGCACCGAAACCTGCTCCCAAATTCAGCGATTTCCGCCCGACTCCTTGGCCCGGATTCACGGAGGAGGTTTGTACAAACCATGGTTTAACCATGGTCTACATCTATGAAGTGCCATTTGTAAACTGATGGAGAAAGAATGTAAACTCCTTACTTGTTAAACAATGTTGATGGTACACATTTACTAAATGCACCAAATAAATGTTTGTCTTCTCAGATGGTGAAATTTGCTGGTTAGCAAGCACTAACAGTCCTATCAATATAAATTATAAATTGTTTTACTTGTGTACGAGCAGCACTCCATAGATGTAGACCATGGTTTAAACCATGGTTTGTACAAACCTCCGTTGTGAATTCCACCCCTTTTGTTTGCTGACGGGCGCCGGATTTTTGAACACTGATGTTCATAGGGTTCTTCCGAGCCCCGTCCAATATGTGACAGGGTAGATTTCAAGCGAAAAAATGCTCGACTCCCTGGCGGATTTGAAATTCGGCGACTCTTTGGCGATCTATAAATTCGGCTGGGGACCGTTTGATTTGTGACGCAGGCTATAGGGCAACGACTCGGGCGATACTTCGTCCAATCCGTCACCCAAAGCTCACTGCGATATTTACAGAGTTCCGGATTGATAACCATCGCTGCAATGTTTAATCATTGTGATACCGTTTTGGGGTGACCGTACGCTCCCGTTTGGGTATAAATGCGAAACTTTCCGGCGGAGAGAACAGGGTGGCTATATATAGCTCTGGTATGAAGGCAGGTGATACATTTTTATGTAACACAAGACAAAATAATAAGGCAGATAATAAAAACAAAGCAATATATTTCAAGGAATTATATGTGGGACCAACATTTACGTAAAAAGTAAAAACCTTCATGATGTGAAACAAAAACAAAACATCATATGATTAGGCACAATTGAAACAAGGCAATATTTAGCAATGTGTTCCTAGATGTTGTTTTATCAAATGGATTCTAAAATGTGAATTGAATTTAAAACCCTACTCTAAAAATATACGTATTATCTAATTCAATGTTTTATTGATGAGCCTTGTATGATGTTTTCAAGTTGTCGTATATAAAATATGCGAGTTTGTTGGGATTGAATTCAATTATTCACCGCAACATGTAAAAAACATCTGCCTTTAATGGATGTACATTTTTAGATTGAATAATTGTAGTAAAACATATACATGCAATTATTTTGAGGCAAGAACATAACACAATATCACGTAACAATATACAAATTAGTACAACACAAAATGTACAAACCGAATAACAGAAATATAAAATGAATTCAAACATGAATTGTTTACAAGATATACATTTTGTGCAAAAACATCACGTCCATGTTAAATGCACACGTGTATAGACGCGTACCATACAAAAGCAATTGTTTATTATTTTCGTGCTCTTACATTGACCAAACACGTATTAACTTTTTTATATTTCTCATCATCAAAATATCGAGCAGAATTAATTTAAAATAAATTCCGAGCAAAATTAATCTACAGAAAATAAAGGAAATGGAAACAGCATTTTTGGTTGCATAAGTAAGGAAATAATGGGGCCACTCAAACATTCCACCAATGCCTTATTAAACCCTTAAGGCCCGGTCACATTTCACCGGATAGCGTAAACGGATGCTCAACGGAGAGTACAATTTTCAATCCGTTCGTATGTGTTTCTTGTCCGTTCCTTGTCAGGCGATGTACGTTGTTCCATCCGGCGGAATGTTTTGTGCATGAGGCAATGGAGACGACTTTCACCACCGGATAATTTGATTTTGCAAATTTTCTATTCGTCTGGCATCCGTTTACGGTATCTGGTGATATGTGACCGGGCCTTTAATTGCAGCATTCGTTCGACGATCATTAGTGTAACGGAAATCAATTCATAATTTCAAAATCTTATTTCTATTTCTATAATACGTACCGCCATGGAATGAAAACAACATGAACGTGGCAATTAGCCGTTCCCTTTTTTTACTTCGTCGTTGACATTCATCGATATATTACGCGATATATTAAGGGAGAGCCAAACGCTGTACTGTCGCTGATAAGTGCATAATTCATGTCACTTTTAGTCGTAATAATATTGGTATCATTAATAGAAGGAATAATCCAATTTTAAAGACCATTTTCATCTGTTTTGACTGGGCACTGAAGGATGCGTGCACTACAAATAATAATAATAATAATAATATAGGATATTTATATTGCGCAATATCCACCTAATATAAGATGCTCAAAGCGCTTATTATTATCCCTGGTCATTTGGTACAGTTCAGACCCGCACAATGATATTGTACACATTCTCAACTCCCCGGGGAGCATACTAGCGGGCAACCCTATAGGTGTATCAAGCTAATTTTCACCAGACCAGGTACCCATTTATACACCTGGGTAGAGAGCAGCAATGTGGATTAAATGCCTTGCTGAAGGACAAAGGCAGTGGGCAGGGTTCGAACTCGGGGTCTCACGATCAGAAAGCACGCGCTCTACCGATCTTGTCACACCACTCCAGATGAAGAAGAAGAAAAAAAAACGCAGGAGAACAAGGCAGCCTCTAGTTATCAGTCAAAAGCATATTATTTCCATTAATAGCAATACCCAAGAGGAAATATATATTCAACTGGAAGTACCATGAATTATGCACTTATCAGTATTAAACAGTAAGCATGCCCGCGTTTGTTTTCCCTTTAAGTACTCCGCAGATCAATCGTCCGTATTAAAAATCAACATTGAATACAATTTTGTAAAGAGTTAAAGGGATCTAGTAACTTTGTTGACGTGTGCAAAAAAGTGATGAATGGTTGATACAATGTATATTGTTCTTATTTGATATGTCCACTGGGTATTGTGTGAAAATTTCAAGTTAAATGGACGTTATATGGCCGAGTAATTATCAAAAATGCAAAGTGATATTTTTTTTAATTTTTTTAATTTTTTTTAAATTTCCGGTATGAATAACATGATACAAAGGTCCAGAGACCAACAATGATCATGGTACAATAACAATAGCATTCAAAGATACATTACAAATACAAATACATAATCACTAACTCATTGCACTCACTTTGTAACGAAATGGAAATTTGAAAAACCGAAACCTGTCTCATGCTGTTATTTTTAATACGAATACAACAAGGTATGAGGGAACCGCTAGAATTCCAATCGGATTTTGAGGATTTGGACAATGTTACTTTAAGTACTCCTTTAAGTCACTTTAAGTACTCCGCAGACCAATCGTCCAAATTACAAATCTTAAGTCAACCCTAAATAAAATGTTGTAAAGAATAAAAACACAAATGACAAGTATTGTTTATATAATCAGGCTAGAGTGTAGCTAAATACAGATGCGTTTTGTTTACGCAATACCAATGCGGAGAAAATACTGCCTCGTATGACCCAGAACAAACATTGGTACGAACTTAAAATTGTACATCAACCATACACGTTTATTTTGTTGCAACGAGTCAACATCATTAAAGCCAAATAACAGTTTTGGTGAAGTTACCGAAAACATCCGTCTTGGCCAAACTAATTGATCAATATTGTTGAATAAGTATTTATAAAAGGGTTTGTGTAGTAAAATCCGAACCTAAGCATCGTTAAATGCAGAAATATCGGAATAAATGCAATGGCCGCCCGTGAAATCATCCACCGCCCGTTCGCACCTGTCCGCGCCGCTAGCGCTGGGCTGGAGATATCGACAAGCCCGTATACCGGATACCACTGGGGACCGCGTGGTCTTTTGCACGTAGCGTATGCGCGATTCTGCGTTGGCGATATCGGTCAGCGGCTGACAGTTTTATAATTTTGCAAATATATCAATTAGTAGGCGGTTTCCTGGTCAATTTGTCATAATCTCATATTAGTAAATTATATTCTTTCACATGGTAGGTAATTAGAATGTACATTTCATTTTTTGTTTGTGTGTGGGGCGTTTCCCAAAACTGTCATTTAGCTTTAATGTCTCTTTGCGTACATCCACAATTCCCAGACGTGCATTTTTACGCAATACAAATGCAAATAAAATACTTCTTAGTATATTATACGAACCCAAAACATTGGTACGAATTTGAAAGTGTAAACCAACCTTGGGTGCTTTCCAGATAATAGTATGTTTGCTGTTAAGTATAAACCCACATTTACGGTTTATTTTGTGTACAACCACAATCAGGCCTAAGTGTAGCTAAAAACAGAAATGTGTATTGCTTACGCGATAATAAATGCGGAGAAAATTCTTTTTAGTATGACCCATAACGATGGTACTTATAAATCAACCTTGCGAATGCTCCATACATGTATACTTACTTATCAATTCCCTACTTACAGACGTATTATTTGTACGCAATAAAAAAAAAGGCGGAGAAAATACATACTTCTTCGTATACACGTACATTATAATTATACGACCCCAAAACATTGAGTGCCAACCAACCTTGAGTGCTTTCCAGACATGGGCGTAAGGGTGGGGGGGGGGGGGGGGGGGGGGGGGGGGTTCAACCCCCCTCCCCTTTGACCAAAAATGGCTGTTTTTTTTGGGGGGGGGGGGGGGTTGAACCCCCCCCCCCCCCCTTTCTCAATTTGAGCTGGTCTCAAGACCACTTTTTAGCGGTCTCGACTATCATGAACCTTGTCGCTGCCTCGAAAATTGCGAAGAATCCCGGTCTCGGCCTTGAACATTTTGAAATTTCTTGGTCTTGGCTTCGAAAAATGTCCACGAACACCCCCCCCCCCCCCCCCCCCCCCCCCCGCTGCTGAGAGGATTCTCAACCAATGGTTTTGGTCTCGGCCTCGACAATTTTACAAATAATAATAATAATAATAATGAAACATTTATATAGCGCATAATATGGACTCATCTCTATGCGCTTCACAATTAGTTCACAAAATATTCAGGACAATTAAATTCATATAATATCAAACATATATAATTAAACTACACAAATAAGCAATTAAACAATAAACGCTACAAAATATACATAATATGGAACAATATTGGGCACTTAAGGGGAGAGCATGAATGTTTTGAGAGCACGTTTGAAATTGTCGACAGATGATGCATTGCGTATGTGGAGAGGGATAGAGTTCCATAGTCGTGCAGCTATAGTGCCGTAGGCACGTTCCCCATAGAATTTAGTATTGGTCCTAGATATCTGGAGAAGGTTCTGGTTATTGGAGCGAAGCATACGGGTTGGGTTGTATTCCTTGATGAGATCTGAGATGTAGTGAGGAGATGTGTCATTGAGGGATTTGTATACTAGGAGCAGGATCTTGAACTGGATACGGAGGTGAATTGGAAGCCAGTGCAGACGGTAGAGGATGGGTTTGATGTGCTCTTGTTTGCGAGATCTAGTGACAATCCTTGCGGCTATGTTCTGTATGCGCTGGAGTTTGTTAATTTGTGTATCTGGAAGACCCCCCAAGAGTGCATTGCATGTATCTAGCCGGGATGTGACATATGCGTGGATAAGCATCTCTGCAGTAGTTTGGTCCAGGTGGTCGCGAATCTTGCCAATCTTGCGGATCGCTCCCATGGCAGCTTGACAAGTCTTTGTCACCTGGGCCGACATGGTCAGGTGTTCGTCCATTTTCGCACCAAGGTTACGAACCACGGGAGAACTGTTTATTTCGTCACCCCCCATCTGTACTTTGGCGTCTAAGCTATGTTTTGGCACAAACTTGGAAGTGAGGTGGAGTACTTCTGTCTTGGCATCATTCAATGCGAGCTTGTTTTGTGTCGACCATATTCTGATGTCCTTCAGGCAGGCATTCACATCAGTAATGGCTTGGTCACGGTCAGTAGAGTCAAAGATGGAGTAGATCTGGGAGTCATCTGCATACAGCATGGCATTAAGACCATGCGCCCGGATAATGTCTTCTATCGGTGTGACGTACAATATGAACAGAAGTGGTCCGATAACAGACCCTTGTGGGACGCCGCAGACATCAAGGACAGGCTTTGAATAAGAGTTTCCAATCTTGACAGTATGGCTGCGTTCATGAAGATAAGAGCGTATCCAGTTGAGAGCTGTTCCAGCAAATCCAAATCGCTCCGCAAGTCGCTCAATCAGAATTTCATGGTCTATGGTGTCGAAAGCTGCCGAAAAATCCAAGAGTACTAGAACTGCTTCTTTCCTTTTATCAAGTGCTGAGAGGATGTCATGCTGTACCCTGACCAGGGCTGTTTCTACACTGTGATGTGGTCGATATGCAGACTGTGTCTTGGCGTATAAGTCATTGTGGCTGAGGTGTTCTTGGACCTGGATGACAACAGCCTTTTCCATAATCTTGCTCACGTAACTGATGTTCGAAATGGGGCGGTAGCTTGAAAGTGATTGTAAAGGTGCATCATTGGACTTCAATCGGGGAGCCATGATAGCTTTCTTCATCGTCGATGGAACTACACCTGACTGGAGGCTGATGTTTACAATAGACGTAATTGTACTTTGTAGCTCAGGTAGGCATTCCTTAAGGATCGAGGCCGGAATGGCATCAAGTTCACAAGATGATGTCGAAGCAGTCTTGATGATTCGTTCTATATCGCCCTCCTGAACAGAGTTGAACTCTTCAAACTGGGGACAGGCAGGCCTGGTAATGTCTACTGTAAGTGCGCCTTCTGTTTCCAGGTCTAGCCGATGTCGGAGAAGCTGGATCTTCTCCTGGAAGAAATCTGCGAATTCGTTTGCTAACGCTGTTGGGCTCTCGTGGTTCGGAAGGACTGTTCTCTCTCGTGGTGATGTTAGTTGATCTATGATGTGGAAGAGTTGCTTCTGGTCAGAGTCAAGAATCTTGTTCTGGAAATGTTGCACCCTGGTGTCCTCAAGGAGACTGTTGTATTCTGTGCATTTGGCAGCATATAGTTCTTTATTAATCTGCAGGGATGTTTTGTTCAACTTCCTTTCAAGACGTCGGCGTTCTTGTTTCACTCGTCGCAGGGCATTGGTGTACCAAGGGGCATTTGGTCGGAGAATTACTTGTCTCTCAACAAGCGGTGCTGCTTTATCCATAATCTTGCGAAGATCTTGATTGTACTGGACAGCCAGTAATTCAGGATTTTGTGCTGGTTCCAGGATTAGCGAGCACGAAGAGATTTCCTGGCGGATCGAGTCCATATCCACCGTCTTCAGGGCTCTGGATATTACAGTTTTCCGTATTGGACTTGGTCGAGCCGTTTGAAGATGACAGGTAACGGCATGGTGGTCTGAAGGCAAAGAGTTTGTGGTTGACACGTTCGATACAAGGTTATCGTCTGTACGGGAGATGATAAGATCTAGCGTATGGCCACTGTTGTGAGTTATGCAGTTGACATGATTAACGAGTCCCATTTCTCCCAAGAGGTTTCGAAAGGTCAGTGCATGCTGGTTGTTCTCGCTGTCTACATGGAAGTTGAAATCACCAGCTATTAACACTTTTACATTGGCTGACTGGATAATTTCCAAGAATGACGAAAATTCTTGGAAGAATATTGTTGGTGTCTGTGTGTTCTTTTTGCTGCCAGGAGGCCTGTAGACAGCTATTAAGCGTAGTTGACAAGTTGAGGAAGATGAAACCGTCAGATCCATGTATTCAAACGATGTGAATTTGGTCAACTCGTTTTGATGTACTTGGAAGCCCTTATGGAGGAGGATAGCAACTCCTCCGCCTTTAGATCCAGATCGAGCGACATGATGTAGATCAAAATGAGGCAAAGTTCTTCGTATTGTTGCAAGGGCATGATCATCTCGTTCTGTTTCTGTTAGCCATGTTTAATAAAAATAACCCCCCCCCCCTTGAAAAAATCCTGGGTGCGCTACTATGTTTGCTGTTGCGTATAAACCCACATTAACGGTTTATTTTGTTTACAACCACAATCAGGCTAGAGTGTAGCTAAATATAGAAATGGGATATTGCTTCAGCGGGGAAAATACTTCTTAGTATGACCAAGAACGATATGGTACTAATTTCAAATAAATCAACTTTGGGAATGCTCCATACATGTATACTTAACATGACATCATCATTAATGTCTCTTTGTTTATCTTCCCTACTTGCGGACGTATATTTGTACGCAATAAAAAAGGCGGAGAAAATACTTCTTCGTATAATATATACGACCCAAAAACATTGGTACGAATTTGAAAGTATATTTAAACCAACCTTGAGTGCTTTCCAAATATTTGTATTTTTGTAAAGTATAAACCCACATTAACGGTTTATTTTGTTTACAACCTACACTCAGGCTAGAGTGTAGCTAAATACAGAGGTGTGTTGTTGACACAATAGCAATGCGGGGGTAATACTTCATAGTTTGACCAAGAACCGTGGTACTAATTTAAAGGGGTAGTTCAGTTTTGGTATAGAGGGCGGTGCACGAAATAATTTGTTTGTGAGAATGATAATGAAACTGTCGAGTGTAAACTTTGAAAGAGCCTACAATTTTAATGAAAGAATAAACTTTATTTGATCAAAATCGGTTCAGAAACGGCTGAAATATCAATAAATATGTATATCCGATTGGAATAAATCTGGGCCCCAGCTGTATTCGATGATTACATTTTTTATTTACTGCTTATACTTTTCAAAAAATTTCAAAAGAGGTTTTTGAATAGTTATTGATGATCTCTCTATTTAATCATTATTTCAACAAAACATCATATGCATAATTTTGTATGAAATATGGTTGAAACAAATGCCTTTTTAGAGAGCGCCTTCTTGTGTTTTAATGGCTCTTTTGGAATGATAACATGCTTTTTAGTTTGTAATGTTATTGTGCAGGTTTTGGTTAATACTAAAGCTCAACCTTACCAAAAACTGTACTATCCCTTTACAATTATAATCAACCTTGAATGCTCCGTAAATGCATATTTGGTGTAGAGGATCAACATTAATGTCTCGTTGTTTATCTTCCAAACTTGCAACCGTATATTTTTACGCAATAAAAAGGCGGTGAAATACTTTTATTATAGACCAAGAACATTGATAAGACTTTTATATTATCAATCGAGCTTCAATGCTCCTTAAATATCTTTATTTGTCATTGATAAGCATAAACCCGCATTAGTACATATTAGTGTCCTATTGTTTATATTCGCAAATCACTCTGGAGTACTGGTAATTGCAGACGTGTTTTGAGACCCAAAATAATGCACGAATTAAGAATTATACATTAAAGGGATGCCTGTAAAGTGTCTAACTCCTCGAAAATTATTTGGAGCTTCCTCGTTTCTCTTCTACCGTGTTGTTTAGCTTATGGTAAGAGAATAATACAATAGGGTTAGATTTTTCAAATGGCCCTTTAGTATGACGATATCTATCATTCAGCTCAAGAGCGTTAATGAACGGTCATAAACCTCATAAACGTTATACAGTAATTCGTTGTAAAAGCTTTTTTAACCAGAAAAGCAGTGTTCTTTTTCAATGAAACTTTCACACATCATTCGGACATATCTTACAATGATTTGGGTACAGGATTGAAGTCTCAAATGTCACTTTGGGCAATATCTGACACTTTACAGGTGCACCTTTCATGCAATTTTGTTTATATTCGCTAATTAATCTGGAGTATCGGTAATTATAGACGTGTTTTGATAAGCAATTAACAATTGAGAGAAAGTATAATCTAGACCGATAGTACAAAGTAAATCATTATAAACCAAAGCAACAAAAAAGTGGAGAAAATACTTCTTGGTAAGACCAAGAACATTGGTACGACTTTGGAACAATATATAATTCTTGAATGCTCCCCTGGGATATGATTTTTGTTGTAAAGTATATAGACCCACATTAACGTATTTTTGTTTACAATCACAAATCAGGCTGGAGTGCTGGAATTAATTGCAGACGTGTTTTGATAAGCAAATGAAAAAGGCAGAGAAAACTTCTTTTAGTTTTAGTAAGACATCGAACATTGATGCGACTTTAGAATTATGATTCAACCTTGAATGCTCTTAACGGCTTTTTGTTTTTCAACCACAAATTATGCCGGAGTACTGGTTACTGCTGACGTGTTTTGAGAAGGAATTACAATGAAGGGAAATACATCTGTCTCTTGGTTCAATCTAGTGTCTCTTGGTTCAATCTAGAACGATAGTACAAAATACAACAACATTATAAACCAACCTTGATTGTATACAGTTTTTGCGGTTTGAGTATGAACATAAATGACGCACCTTGTTTTTAATCACAGAGAAGGCTTGGATGTTTTGAAAACAACATGTTATGATTATTAGGATGAACGTTCATCTGTATTAATATTTTATAAGAAGTAACATTTCAAACTTTCGATCACAATACAGTTATTAAGCATGTGCGTTTTCTTTAACTTGAATGCATACGAGTAAATAATATTTGAGGTGACGTCAAACTCTGCCATATATAACAAAAAGTTTATTATTTTCATCTTGCGTAACAAGTGACTTTTGTTCCTGTCCACTCTTCGTTGCTTGCCCCTGAATTAATCTCTCCCCTCTATAGATGTCCCCTATTTTGTTCTTGGTACGTGTTCCAGCTCTCTCCCATCTATTTTATCTAGTATTTAGCTTAAAGGACCTAAAGAATACAACGTACTTTGACACTTATTCCATAGTTGATGACTTGAAACATAGGTCTGCCGAAAAAAAATCCATGAAAATAAACACAGTAGTGATTTAACCCACCCACATTTAGGGTCTGGAATCGGCAGCGTGATCGACATGTGATTGACAATTCATTGGCTTACGTAATGACGCGTCATCTACAGAATTTAGTTCATTAGTCCGTTCTTTAGATGACGTCACATTTTGGCGATTTAAAAGGGGCGTTCCCAGGACAATTAGATAGTTACTAATTACCCCAAAATTGATTGATTTCATGAGAAATGACTGCCAAATTCTTTTTTTTCGGGAAAAATTACATATAGAGAGCCGAATTGTGAAAATTAGGCCATCTAGACGCTGTAGTTCCTTTAATGTAACGGTAATGTATCTGTCATTTCCAGCCCAGACGAAGGATCTGCTAGATTCGATAGCTCGGCTACTTACTTTGACTCGTATTAAAAGTACTTGGCAGATGTTCATGATTAAATAACTGTCGACTTTTCAAACAAGTTCTATAGGCGACAAATAAATTTAGATTCAAGCATAACCAAATAAATTCTTTAAAAATTAGACATTAACCAAACTAGCATAATTATACACATACAAACATGCGCACATACGCATGTCTACCATGTACACTGACCCATAATATGCGCACACACACACGCGCACGCCGACGCACGAACACAAAACAAACACAGATACATAGACACACGTACATGTCCATATTGTGAATTAAGGTGTAATCCAATGAATATTAGTTATTACATCACATTAAAATGCAATATTTTCATCCACGCAACGTTTCGGTTTCCTATCAAAACGTCAATTGATCAAAATGATATTTAGAGGATACAACACATTTTCTGATGAATTTCACGGCTGAAAGATCACGGGTTTTTATCGTATTAAAAGATAATACTTCTACATTGGCAGAAATTCCCAATTATCTTCAAGGTCATCTTACCGTTAGAAATGGGTTGTCTAATCTACTTAATGCACCTTCGATGTTAATAACAATAACATGTAGCGAGAGTAATGTTAATTGTGACGTCATTATATAATAGCATACAGTGTTTAGATGAAGGCTAGAATTTGGCGTCGCCTGGTGTAGTTGAAAGCGATATGAATCATTTGAAATCGCCTTTTAGATACAAATATTCATGCCCATTACACCCTTATCAAAGTTTGTCAACCAAGACAGGTTATCCTCCTTTTCTTCCCCCTCCTCCTCCTCCTTCTCCTCCTCCTCGTTCTCCTTCTCCTTGTTTCTCTTCCTCCTCCTCCTCTTCCTACTACTCCGCCTCATCATCATCAACTTCATCACCATCATCATCATCATCATCATCATCATCATCATCGTCATCATCATCATCATCATCATCATCATCATCATCATCATCATCATCATCATCATCGTTATCAATTTAATCATAACCACCATCACCATCATCGTCAGCAGCAGCATCTTCCTTATTACCTTACCACCCCCCCCCCCCCCCCCCCATCTCATCATCGTCAGCATCACGACCTTATGCACCTTGTCTTCTCAATTTGAATTTCAATGAAAATGTTGAGGAAAATCAAGTGCTTTTACAAACTATTTTTGACACTCATGAAATGTGAGGGCATTGTTCAAATGTATTGAGTTATTTACTTTGCATATTATTTTAGACAACCCCTTGAAATATTCACATCCATGACATGACAGCGTTGATTGTCAAGCGTTTCTGTCGTTATTCTCAAGTCTCGTGTGTAAAATGTAAATCAAGCTTCAGGCCCCAAGGCTTGAACTGGCACACGGACGTGAGTATAGACAGAATGACAGCGTTGCACTTTCTCTTTTTGTTTGTTTCTGTTTTGCTTTTATTTCCATGAATATCGCAGGTTCGGCGTTATTTTCTGCTCGTCTAATCCAATTAACTCACAGAATGTGAACCCATTGACGCAGGCGTCAAGCTTCGCTGTGTTTTCCCTTCAACGCCATTATTACATTAACGTATACCTTCTGCCCTCGTAACGATAAGGGTAGTCAGGGTCGGGAGATGTTGCAATGGGGAGGGGCATTTTTTTTCTTCTTCTAAATGTATAGTACTCGCATTTTTACAAAGGTGTCACTGCGCGTTTTCTTCATCGCCGATCACACCAAAAATGTACAAGCTATATCTGTTTTTATCACCGTGCACGTATTTTATTCGTTTAACATTTCTGTTGGAGTATTGGAGTAGCAACAGCGTCAACACAGGTTTGGTTCAAAGAGAGGGAAGGCTTATGGTTTGCACAAACGTTCCGCCTTTGTAGCGAGTAATGTAGCCAGTAAAGACAGGTAGAACAGTTTGTTCAAAGGGGGGGGGGGGGGATGACAATGTCTTCTTTTATCCAGAATTGACACAGGTGTCACTGCGCGTTTTCTCTGTCGCTGATCACACCAAAATGTACAAACTTATCAGATTTAATTACAGTGAACGTTTTTCGTTCTTTTAACATTTCTGTTTCAAAGTCTTCGATAGAAAAGAGTCATCAAATGTTTGGAGCAAATAGATGGAAGGCTAATGGTTAGCACAGACGTTCCGCCTCCGTTGCAATTGTTATACACAATTGGCGCAGTTGTCATACTGTGTCATACTTTATCGCCAATCACACCAAAATGTACATATGCAATTCTGTTGTTAGAACCGTATACGTTTTAAAAATTCTTTCAACATTTCTGTTTCAAAGTCAGTGTCTAATTCTACTCCAAATTGGCACAGGTGTCACTGCGTGTTTTCTCCATCGTTGATCACACCAAAATGTACAAACTTATCTGATTGTATTACCGTGAACGTTTTTCAATCGTTTAACATTTCCGTTACAAAGTACATGTTTTGGAGTAGCAATAGAGTCAACACAAGTTTGGATCAAAGAGAGGAACGGCTTATGCCTCAGTCACATTGGCTCTACGACTAGGAGCAAAGAGATTTAGGGGTAAAATTGTTTTCACAAGGGCAACGAGTCTGTGCAAAAAAAAAATGACAGAGGTAGTACATTCCCTCGATGTTTCTTCATCTTCAATTACATTATTGTACACACTCTCCGTTTTCATTATCGTATCGTGCACGCCTTTTCTGAGTTTGTTAACATGTTAATGTCAACGTTTTTGAGTACCAAGGTTCAAATGGGGTGGAGGGCTTAGAGACGGGGGGGGGGGGGGGTGAAAATGTTTCCGACGGAGGGAACTATGTGTTAAACATTTATGGAGGTAGTT
>JBAMJV010005799.1:187500-201927 GCA_037951105.1 Echinarachnius parma
ACAGCGTCTAGATGGCCTAATTTTCACAATTAGGCTCTCTTTACGTAATTTGTCCTCAAGAAAATTAATTTGGCAGTCATTTCCCATGAAATCAATCAATTTTGGGGTAATTAGTAAACATCTCATTGTCCTGGGAACGCCCCTTTTAAATCGCCAAAATGTGACGTCATCTAAAGAACGGACTAATGAACTAAATTCTGTAGATGACGTAAGCCAATGAATTGTCAATCACATGTCAATCACGCTGCCGATTCTTGACCCTAAATAATGTGGGCGGGTCATCAACTATGGAATAAGTGCCAAAGTACTTTGTATTCTTTAGTTCCTTTATCTCTTATAAGAAATATTGAAACACCATTTTTTCTACATTTAAGATTCTTTGGAGCAAATTTTATCAAATTAATGCATTTTTGTTTTCAATCACCCATGCATTAAAAAGTTTTATAACACGGCTCTGGTAAATTCAGTAACGTGATTGGTTAAATCCTGTCACGTGACTATTCATTAAATTTCAACAAACATGCACGACCGTGCAAAACAGGGTGCAACCCCATGCATTACTCGTTTTCGTTGCGCAACTTTTTGCACGGCTATGACGTCACAATGCTTGTTTACATAGTTCTATCGGAGACAAACTTGCGAAAGTGATAAAAAAAAGATGGAAAAAGCTTCGTTTTGTAAATTATCGGTATTATAGTAAATCAATCTTAGCAGTTTCGTAAATTATATGGTATGTGGTTTGATATTGGTAAGTTTTGGAATGTAAATGCATAAAATGCTTTGATAATTCTCATTTTACGGGAATTTTTTTCGGCAATTTCTGGTGGACTGCGTTTGATCTGCTGAGCTTCACATTCAGTGAAGCGAGTGCAGGTAGTCGGATGGTGAATTTTGTAAATTCATATTCACACTCTAGAGGGTAGATAGACTGGGTTTGTGGCATGACAAGTCTGTTTTTAAAAATCCAGCAAAATAAACGATTCCGTGGTTGAGCTCGTGTTATAAAACAAATAATACACGGTCTCAATTATCGTGCATCATGTAAATGCATCGCGCTCTCGGCTCTGTTAGCTGTGCGTTGCGCACTCGGCTACGCCTCGTGCGCAACGCACAGCTAACAGAGCCTCGCGTGCGATGCATTTACACAATGCACTCTAGACAGTGTATTATTTGTATATTATAAAACAGCTCTGGTGAATTCTGTAACGTGATTGGTTAAATCCTGTCACGTGACTATTCATTAAATTTCCACAAACATGCACGACCGTGCAAAACAGGGTGCAACCCCATGCATTACTCGTTTTGGTTGCGCAACTTTTTGCACGGCTGTGACGTCACAATGCTTGTTTACATAGTTCGATCGAAGACAATCTTGCGAAAATGATAAAAATATGATGGAAATTGCTTCATTTTGTAAATTATCGGTTCTGTAGTAAATAAATGTGTGCAATTTCGTAAATTATATGGTATGTGGTTTGATATTGGGAAGTCTTGGAATGGGAATGCATACAATTCTTTGATAATTCTCACTTTTAACGAGAAAATTTTCTGATTTTCGGCGACTGTGATTGATCTGCTGAGCTGCCAGAGTCAAATTCAGTGAAGCGAGTGCAGAAGTGATGATTAATTTTGTAAATTCCTTAACAAATTCACACTCTAGAGAGTAGATAGACTGGGTTACTAATTGTGGCGAGTCTGTTTTCAATAATCCAGCAAAATGAAACAATCCGTGGTTGAGCTTAGTTTTATAAAACTAATAATACAACAGTCTTATTATCGTACATTGTGTAAATGCATGGACTCTCGGCTATGTTAGCTGTGCGCATGCGCACTCGGCGTTGCCTCGTGCACATCGCACAGATAACATAGCCTCGAGTGCAATGAATTTACACAATGCACTCTAGACAGTGTATTATTAGTATAATACGACTTTATGCTGTCGTAACGCGTGGGACTTTCTGGTTTATCATTTTATTTTTGCACTCGGAGGGGTGAAGTGGAGCCAAACGCCATCTTTGTTTACTGTTACTGATAAGTGCATATTATCTCACTTCACTTCTAGTCGTATATTTCCTCTCGGGTCAGCGAAAAAATTAATATTTTTATTTCGGGGGCTCCATTTTCGGGGGCTACTCTTCCAACTTTCGGGGGCTACAAATATCCGAGCTCTTTTTCGAATTTCAGGGGCTACTAATATGCTATAATGCTGTAAGGGATCATTTTTATAAGCATTTCATCACAATCCAAACAGAAAATCCCACCAAAAATCTCGAAAAAAAAAAAGAAAAAAAAAAAATTCGGGGGCGAAATTTTTTTTTCGGGGGCGAATTCGCCCGCCGCCCCCGTGTATCACTAATAATGGAAATAAATCAATGTTTGTCAAACCACTTTGAACTGTTTTGACCATCGATATAGACACTGGATATAGCACGCTGCATATATGCACACTGCCGAGTGAGCGACGTTGAAGCCGCCGCAAATATCTACACCAAATACAAAATGTGCTCCATATTCACTCACGCGAGTGAACATGGTGAATTATTTTGTCTTGGGTGTACTTTTCACACTGTCGCTGGCTTCATGAAGAGGGCGCTGTTGCTATATCCAGTATTTTGATATCGATGGTTTTGACTGACCACTGAGTGAAGGCTGCCATGTTTTCCAACGATACCTGATGAAACTTAATCTGAACGCATCTGAGCGTGCACTAACAAAAGCGGGTAATGTATACCCGTTGTTGTTGAATCTGATGCTATGTTAGTGGTTACGTAACACGCTTTTGATAGTGCAAGGCGAGGTGAGATTTCATATAATACAGTTGGAAAACATGGCAGCCTCCAGTGGTCAGTCAGAACAGTTGACAGTGATTATAAAAAAAAACATCGACTATACTTAATCATAAGAAATTCTCAAGAGGTACTTCGACTAGAAGTGAGGGGAATTATGTTCTTATCAGTAACATTAAAGGGACTGTCCGCCTTTTGCAAGCCAAATTTCAAAAGTTGCGAGGTTATTGTCTTATATGTAAGAAATCTCTTTTTCGTGGAGTTATAGACCCCAAAATAATTAAACGACACAGCGCGTTTAATTGTGCATTATACGAGTATTCACCCGGTGCGAAATTTCGCTCACGGCGCATTCCAAGGAGTACCACGTTGCTGTGCGTGACCACTACGTGACCCGCGCACAGATTGCGATCGAACAACGGCGTAAGCGAATACTAAACAAAATAACCAAAACTCGCTAAAAACTTACTACATGTAATTGCATATTCTTCATTTTCGAGACCTTTTCCGTGACATACCTTTACAAATGTCGGCTTCACAATAATACCTTTACAAGAATAAGTACAATATTGTTGTAATATTATGCTTAATCAGTTAAACTCCTTTATTGACCGATATATAGTTTGGTGGAGGGGCGCATTCGTTTTTCATTCGTAGAATCAAAATTACATGGCTGTTCGATCTGAATTTGTGTGTGTGTGTGTGTGTGTTACATTCATCCTCATCTTTCTACTGGAAACTGTTCAGACGATTTGTAAAAGGCGGACAGTCCCTTTAAGCGAACATGCGAGCGTTTGGCTCCCCTTTAAGCTGCGTTCCCATTAGAGCGAATTTCCGCGGCGAATTTTTTTTTTCGCAGCGAATTATTGAAAAAATCGCTCTGAGGAGTGATTAAAAAAATTCGCTTGCGAATATTCGCCATGTAATATGAATAATATATATGAATAATATATGAATAACACTGATTTGGTCCGTGCGAATGTTCGCGGCGGAAATTCGCTCTAGTGGAAACGCAGCTTTATAGGGAAGATGTGTGTCCCCGAGGGCTTAGGTATTATCTTCTCGAAATAGCAGCGATACCCTGGGATAAAGACATTTCCGGACTACTACCCCCTGGACAACCACCCCCCGGACGATTACCGCCCGGACAACTACCCCCCTAGGACAATTACCCCCCGGACAACTACCACCCGGACAATTACCCCCCTAGGACAATTACCCCCCAAGACAATTACCCCCCAAGACAATTACCCCCCAAGACAATTACCCCCCAAGACAATTACCCCCCAAGACAATTACCCCCCAAGACAACTACCCCCCAAGACAACTACCCCCCGGACAACTACCTCCCGGATTATTACCCCCCAAGACAACTACCCCCCCGGATGATTACCCCCCGGACAATTACCCCCCGGACAACTACCCCCCGGACAACTACCCCCCGGATTATTACCCCCCAAGACAACTACCCCCCGGATGATTACCCCCCGGACAATTACCCCCCGGACAATTACCCCAATAGAACCCAATCTGGCATCCTTGGCCTTCGTTGGGAAGGGAGGTACATGTATTCATGAATACAGTCGGTTACTTACAAAGGCTTTTTGCACCTTAAAGGGATAGTACAGTTTTGCTCAAACAGAATTTCAGTAACACAAACTTGTCATTTATCATTAAAAACTAACACTAATAATTCAATGATGCACGAATTGAAGAAAAAAACATACAAACGGCTAAGTTACAGGACTGTTTTAATTTAAAAAGCAGCTGTTGACCCCCTCAAGACACATCAAGTTTGAACTATTTCTAAAATGAAAATAATTATGTGAATGAGATGTTTGGTACAAATAATTATTCAATAAATAGATCATTAAATAAATATTTAACATTTTCAGAAATGTGTAGGATTTGTAAATATGTTCTTAATTTTATTGAATAAAGGTTGGTCCCCCATATCTATTCCAATAAGATATATTTATATATATTTCAGCCGTTTCTGAACCGATTTTGAGAAATAAAAATTGTGTGATTTTTCAAATTTTACACTCAGTGTTTCATTGCCTTACAACAAAAATTTTCTTGAAGCTGAAACTGAACTACCCCTTTAAAATAGAGACAAAACAGTATGATCACAACGTTTCTGAAAGCAATGGAGATGGATCATACAGTTTTGTACAACATCTTTAATAGAATGGATAACACGTAAAGAACTATTAATAGTCTGATATTAAGGTTATGCTACTTAGCGGAAATTAATCAAATGCAAAGAACTTATAATTCAGGAAAATAATATTCTGATATTAAGGACATGTAATTCAGCGGAAATTAATAAAATGTGAAGAACTTATAATTCATGAACATTATATTCTTAAATCAAGGTTATGCAGCTCTTCAAAGAAAATCGACCTTGATGCCTGTAAAGCCCGGCGCAGACAGAGCCGACTCGACCCGATCCGACTAGTTTCAACCTAGAGTCGGGCCCGGTCGGTCGGAGCCGATTCATCGCGTTGAATCGGCCCCGACTGACATCCGACTGTCTCTCGACTGGCAAAATGTGTGTCGCAAGGCACTGAAAACTGAGCCGATCCGAATAAAAACCAGTCGGATCGGGTCGAGTCGGCTCTGTCTGCAGAGGGCTTTAGATTGAGCAGTATGGAACCCAAGAGTAAATTAGCCTTTCATAATTATTGCGGAGCCCTGAATGTTCACGGTCAAAGGCGCCAGGTAAATATTTGTTTGCAAATTTGCATTTCATTCCCCCCAATTAATTTACGTGAATAATACATACGAGTCGTAAAGGTCGTGTGACAATTGTATTTTGTTCACTATTGATTGGGGAGTTCGAGAGCATTCCACTTGACACCCGGACTTGACAATGGCAGTCCAGAATGGGGTAGAACTCTAAAGAACGCGATAGCAGAGTAAATCCCTCCCTTTATTTTGTTTCAGAATGTAACACACGAAACAAAATCCCACCACTAACAGGCGTAGCTATTATTGGAAGCGGGGGGGGGGGGGAGGAGGAGGGGGGGGGGGGATCACGTGCCCAAGATCGATGCCCCTATATACCAAAGATATGCTCACGGAAATTATAGGCCATATTGGTGTCCACCCCTGTAAACATCCTATTACCTATACGCTATACTGCCACCTTTTCAGTTTAATACTTTACCCACAAGCCATACTCATAAAAGCCTGCTAGCTTAGTTCCTTGCTCAGTCTATTTTTTATGATGACGTGGCTAAGAATCAAATAAACAAAAGATATTTTAGTTGCTAACTAGTGAGCACCTAGGCTTTACCAGCTAATCCTAGTTGGGGACTAGGAAACCTGTTTGTTGCTCAATAAACTGTATCATTTGAAATAAGCTAACGGTTTTTTAAAAATGAATAATATGGGGCCAATACATCCTTATTCCTAACGTCCTCGTTACAATTTCTTTCTGTCATAGTAATCATACCTTCAGGCTTGATGTATGGTTGGTAATTACTGCGGACTAGCGGAAATAATGTTGAAACCTTTCGTATCAGTTACGTATGCTTTTATAACAAATTGTGCTTTTAGAGCTTGATACCAATTAGTCTACAATTTTCGTCCCAGCCGGAGGGTGAAAATGCCCCCTTTTCTCTCTCTCATTCTTGCTTGGGCTGAAGGATAGTTGTTATTCACTAGACGGGTATCGAACATTTACTCGTTTCACTTATGTAACGGTGCTATTGCTGTAGAATTGTTAAAATAATCAATCTGCAATGACAGTTGGAGTCATATTTCTGTGCAATTTTTAGACATAACCCAACAGATATTAATATCCCTCAGAGAGGAAGATTCCGTGATGTTCCCTCCCCAGAGAGTTAACATCTATAATATATAGTTTTGCGTTATAATAATGTTTATCTTGCTTTGTTAAACATGGTAAAAAAAAGTGGTACAGATCAAACCCCTCACTATTATTTTGCTTAGCGCCTTAATGTTACACCGGGACTTGTAGTAGTAAAAACACGGGGGCGGGGGGTACTCGAATTATCTTTTGGCGGGGGTGTGCTTCAGCCAACTTAAAAACGGGGGTCTAGGGAGAGGATAAGAGGGGGGGGGGGGGGGGGGGGGAGGGGAAATAGGTTCTTTGGAGCTGTCAAGCTGAGTGATAAACTGGGTCTGCATTTGCATAGGCCTAGGTCTAAAGAGCGGCTATTTTTTACTTAAAAATCAAGAGCGGATATCGTTTACATATACATTGTAGGTCTACAGAGCGGCCTTAAAAAAAGAAGAAAATATTACCCTAAAGAGCGGCAATTTGGCTCCGAAAAAGGGGGTCGTTAAAGCGGCACATACCTTTATTACTAATATACGCGAGTACCCCCCCCCCCCCCCATCCGCCCTCCACCCGGGAGTAAAAACCGCCCTGTATAGACGTGCGACATTATGAGCAAATCAGAGTGAGGTTGGTAAACTCTCTACTACCATTTTTTTTTTCGGTGAATGGACACTAGCAGAATATTGTAAAGTTTATCGAAAGGTCACGGACACCAGCGACAGGTGTTTCGGAAAGGATTTCAATTCACTCGTTCACTCATCGATGCCTGCCAATAGGGCGAACCGCGGTGGCACCGCCCTGATTGAAAGATAAATACGACCACGAAACGGTAGCTGCAATATTTATCGATCGGTAACCCAGTCTCGGTGGAACCAATATAGCGACAAAGACACATGCCACACCACCATAGGCGTACCCAGGGGGGGGGGGGGGGGTTCAACCCCCCCCCCCTTTGACCAAAAAATGGCTGTTTTGGGGGTTTGAACCCCCCCCCCCCTTTTTCAAATTTTAGCCGGTCTCAAGACCACTTTTTAGCGGTCTCGACCATCATTAACCTGGTCTCGGCCTTGAAAATGTGCGAAGAATCCCGGAATCGGGCTCGAAAATGTTGAAATTTCTTGGTCTCGGCTTCGAAAATTGTCCACAAACACCCCCCCCCCCCCCCCCCCCCCCCCCCCTGAGAGGATTCTCAACAAATGATCTTGGTCTCGGTCTCGAAAATTTTGAAGGTACTTGACACCCCCCCCCCCCCCTCCCCCTGGGTACGCCACTGCACACCACTACATCATCGGCGTAGACTATGAGGTGCATGGGGATTATATATGGCTCCATCTGTGGGTTAGAAAATTGTAGGATAAACAGTACTCATGATTGCCTTTATGAGAGATATCCCTTTATAGTATGTTCAGATCTACCGTAGACGTAACATACTGCGTGTTTTTTTTTTTAAGGGAAAGTACAGTTCTGGTCAAACAGTATTGTTGTCACTAAAACTTGTATGATATCATTAAAGCGGACTGACAGTTATGATTAAATGATTCTTGAATGGTAGAAAAACATATGAACGGCTACGTTACAGGGCTGATTCCATTCAAAGGGCAGCCGTTAACAAAAGAGGGCATCATCCAGACATCTCAAGTCTTTATGCAGGTACTCTAATCTCAAGTGTTAACCATTTTTTAATCAACAACAAATGTTTGGTTGAAATAATTATTCAATAGAGAGATCGTCAAATGCAGTTTTAATCCCTTAAATGCCATACCGTATAATACCAGCATTATACTTACCATATTTTCAGAAAATGTATTCAAAGGAAAATGATTTGATATAATCTTCCAGGATAGTAATCAATTATAAAAATATAAGCAAGCTTTAAACTAATTGATGAAAATGTAGGTGTATTTACTAAATATTACGTATAAGAGTCAAGAGTGTATTGTGGAATCAATGCATACAGCAAAAAATGTATGATATTGATAATCACAAATGTACATTTAATGGACTGACTCGTATACATGTTTCATTTGCTTTTTTTTAAACGATAGATAGAGATCTGTAAGAAATGGAATATTAGTACTTCCCGCAAGCCATTTGCATCTACTGTACATTTAGTGCGGAAATAGCCGGGAGATTTAAACTAAGTGCTCATGACTTAGACAGACTCCAGATATATATACCGCTACATAAAATATCTCGACTGATAATGGTTAAAGCCAGTATTCGAAGTAGAAGTACACATTTTTAATTAGACAGAAATCGCTTCGAAAACCTAGAAGTTTACTTATATAAATGGAATACTGAAATAGTAGAACATTTCTATAATTATCTCTTTTGGGCGCAGCCAAGCTCAGACGGAGGGTACATAATTGTAACGAAGAGCACTGGCAATATGTGCCCAAATAAAGTTTAACTTATATATTCCCTTACTCATTTGCCAAATACGGGAGGAGTGAGTCCCCCCCCCCCCCCCTCCCCACGGGAGGGCAATCTTACCAGTATAAAAAACGACAACAATTAACTACTCACGGTAAATGCCCAAGTACATTTGGTTTGGTAGCCAAATACAGGAGCAGTGCATGAGCCACCACCCTCCTCCCTCCCCCACGGGATGACAATATTCCCGTTATCAAATAAACTACTGCTCACGGTCACCAGGTACTGTTTTCATTTCGTTTGGTAGCAAAACATAATATACCATACGAAACGCGGTGCGGATTGTACATCGATTTCGGTTTGGAGGTAAGATAGATGTCAGCCTATCCAGTTCCATGGTGATCACTCATCAACGCCTGTTGAGCATCATTCTATAATAGATGAGGTAGGATGATCCGCGAAGAAACTGAATAATGTAGTTTTAAAAGCCACTTTAAAACCGCTCCAGATCAAAGGCAGTTCAATAATGTTCTCATGTATAACTCATAGCAGTCCTCGAGTGTTTTTTGGGGAAAGAACTATAACATTAATTTGTAAGCATCCAAAGAAGAGCCTAGGTTTCATAACGCTTCATCTGCGGGATTCATTATGGTCGGTGCGTGGTGGTCAGTGCCAATACAGCTTGGGGGCCAAGGGGGTGCATTGAGGGGTGCATTAATGTCCAAATGATTGTGGCAATCTCTCAAAAAAGAGAGGAACGTTTACCACACACGATAGTGGGCAGTGAGCCAAAAAAAAAGGAGAGGGTGGGGGGGGAGGGGGGGGGGGGGTATTTTTTCTCTTCCTACTCCATTATTACGCCACTGACTGCAAGTTCAATGCGTTTTGTGTTGTTTCTAGCCACGGAGACTAAGGAACCGAACGCGGATTCAATATCGATTTGGCAGCGGCGCATCCGATTTCTTCCGCGCATGCACTGCATGGGGGATAAGAGTGCGTCTTTTTACATACTTAAAGGGGTAGTACAGTTTTGGTAAGGCTGAACTTTAGTAACCAAACCTGGACAGTAACATTATAAACTAATAGTTATAACTCCACCATGCTCGAAAGGTATACACAATTACAAACGACTAAGTAAAAAGCCCATTATCATTCAAAAAAGAGCCATTAAAACACAAGAGGGCGCTCTCTATAAAAGGCATTGGTTTTAAGCATTTTTCATACAAAATTATGCATGTGATGTTTTATTGAAATCATGATTAAATAGAGAGATTATCAACAACTATTTAAAAAACGCTTTTGAAAATTTTTGAAAAAGTGTATGCATTTTTTAAATTTTGTGAAAAATTCATCTAATTATTTGGGCCCGCAAATAGTTATATAGATCAGATATATATTTATTGATATTTCCAGCCGTTTCTGGACCGATTTTGACCAAATAAGAATTATTCTGCCATTAAAATTGCATGTTCTCTCAAATTCGACACTCAGTTTTTCATTACCTTACAAAATTTGTTTGATGTGCAGCGCCCCCTCTCTACCAAAACTAAACTACCCCTTTACCATTAGAAGACTGATCTCGCAATCAGCCTCGTGCTGGAAAAAAAAGCAAACCGTCAGCAACGAGTTATTCGTGATCTTAAAGGATCTAGTAACTTTGTTGACATGTGCAAAAAGTGATGAATGGTTGATACAATGTATAAATATTGTTGTTATCTGATATGTCCACTGGGTATTGTGTGAAAATTGCAAGTTAAATGGACGTTATAATATTATGGCCGAGTAATGTGCAAAATGCAAAGTCATATTCACTCACCTCATTCGCAATGACTTTGTACATGGTTACGACTATCCAGTGGATAGTTTAACATCTGAACACTTCAATCATACAAATCTGTTAACGAAAGGGAAATTCGAAATCTGAAACCTGTCCCATGCTTCTTTTGTTTATACGAATACGACAAGCTATGAGAGAACCACTATAGTTCCAAGTAAGTTTTGAGGATTTGGACAATATTACTATCCCTTTAAAGTAGCGTGCATATTAAATGGAGGCGGGTGTCATACAGCGTATTTTAATAGCATGTTTGTAAACTCGGATTTCCTCGCTTCACTTTTCAATTAGAGTGAGATGCACGCGGGGACTTGTTTTTTATTCATTTATTTTAGTTGACGGTATATTTTTAGCATTTTTGTGGGCACTTTGATTTACCTTTCTTATTCGCAGTTAAATGCACGTGGTGTTTTATTCATGATGTTTAGTTTAAGGATATCCTCAATCGTTATGCACATCCGTTCGATGGTATTTGTGACAAAGTTCCCAAGTTACTACTTTATTCCGAACCTATACCCTATGCTGCAATAGTATCGCATAACTAATATTTGCAAATAAAGGCATAGTCACGTGATATGTAGTTGTAAATAGTTGTTAAATTTCCTCTTTCCCGCACATTCTATAAACATAGAAACAGAAATAAATATAAGAAAATATAAGACATATTAGATTATGCAGATGAGCAGACTATATTTCACAAACGTTTACGCGCATATTATGGACTTCCTATAATCACATACTTGGTGGCGTAGCGACGGGGGCACGGGTGGGGGGGGGGGGGGGGGGGGGGGGGGGGGGGCACGTCGCCCCCAATAATTTGAACAGAACAATTGAAAACATAAGGGGACCTGTTTTGAAAACAAACAAACAAAGAAATACATTTATAAGTGTGCCCCCCAATAATTGTGCGTTCCCTCTCCCCCCCCCACCCCCCAATCAGTCTGACCACGCTTCGCCACTGCGCGTACTTTAAGTATCACGAGCTAAAGAAACGAGTACGTGGCGATCGTGTAATTTTCCTTTTTCCTCACGTCCCTTTCAATGTGAACAAAATAAGACATACTAAGACAACATAAGGTGATTACACAGACTGCTTAAAATATCCCCCACAAACGTGTGTGTGCATATCATGGACTTTCTCAAATTATACGCACACTCCGTCATTTTGTTTGTACTTCGGAGATAAATCCATGTTTTAACCAATTAGCTCTCTTTCACATTTTGTTGAATGTTTCCCCAAAATAGGAAGTATAATGGTATGGTAGTCACTGGCAATGCTCGTACAGTGCTCAAAATAGACATGATTATTATCATTATTATTATTATCTGCACATTTTGCATTATGTAGTCTGTATAGAGGAGGCTCCGACTTACAAGATGCAGGCCCGGATTTTCAAGGATTTCAGGGGGGGGGGGGGGTGCGTACCGTACAAAAACGGGACCGAGGACCGAGACCGAGACCGAGACCACTGATGAGTCGTGTAAGCAGAGGGAGGGGAGGTGGGGGGGGGTCAACAAGACCGATCGTTTGCCCTGAGACCACTGGTTAAGATGGCTGAGACGATACAAAAAGTGCCCCGAGTCCGGTAAAAGGGGGTCTTTCTGAAAAGGGGGGGGGGGGGTGGGGGGGGGGGGGGGGGGGGGGGGGGGTGCGCTACGCACCCAACGCACCCCCCTCAGCGCCTACCGCTCTTCCCCAGACCCCCCCCCGGCTACACGGGGCTGAGATGGCATTGCACAATAAATTAAGCACAAATCGACTCAACGCTATTCTCGGCTCGACGATAATGCACTTCAGGTCCGGTCCTACAATCGCCAAGGATCACTACTAAGCACTCGAAGCACTGCGAAAGCTCACTACGAAGCACTACGAAACCCCTACGAAAGCACTGCGAAGAGGCACGTCTTCTAGTACTATGAAGCCTACGAAAGACGAAAGATTGCACTGCGAAGAGCGCCCTGTACTAAAAAACTCGCTTATAATGCGCGCACGTAGAGGTAGTCAAGGTAGACTATGGTAGCTGCAAACACTCATCCAATTCGATCATGACCGATGTCTGTGCATGGTAGTAGGATATCAATGCTACTCACTAAAGTTTTATATGACAAGGATTGTAACTGAAATGATAAATGAAGTACATCTGGCCAGCTGGTCCTGGTCAAATACATTAATGGGGGTTCCAGGGTGGCAGCCCCGGAAGATTTTGGATTTGGGCAGTGATAGTATTATCAAAGACACTAACCTACCCTTGTAGACGTTGTAGTGTCCTTTGGTATTATCAAAAAATGGTTTAAAAAGAAGACTATACTATAGTAACATCTTCCATTCATGAGAGGGGGGGGGGCAATGCTCCTTTATAATTGTAATGTTATTAATATATATTCTTTTGAACCTCAAATATTGGGAGGGGGGGGGGTGATAATACAGGGCCACCCCCCCCCCCCACCTGAATATTGGGGGGGAATATATCCCCCCCACCCCCACCACCGTGATCGACGCCCCTGATTACAATAGATACAATGTTGTAAAAATCATTCCTAGCGCGGTTATCGATTCCCTCGATCATGTGAATATATTGTGAAATCGTGTTTGTAGCCCGTGCTTGTCATGGCAGCTACCGTACCTTGATTCATCTACTCCTACGTGAGCTCCTAAAAGCTATTCTTTTAGCTCTCGTAGTGCTTAGTAGTGAGTTTCGTAGTGCATTCATAGTGCTTCGTAGTGCTAACGGTGTTCGCGGTGATTGGTAGGACCGTCAGGGGGGTACACACATAGTATAAGGACCACCGTTTACAGTGCAGGGCCGGGCCGAGCCGCGCTCGGCCGCGGCGTAAATTGCGTGTACTACATTCGGCACCCCCAATTTGTGCGTTTACAGTGGCGGACTCGGCCCGGCCCGCCCTTTCAATACTTGTCGTGTAGTGGCGCTCTGCATGTAAACAACGATTATTTTGGGGGGCGCAGCGAGGTCACAGTACACAAGGCGCTGTATTTGCCAATGAATTGTTATTTTCCCAATTTGGTACCGCATTTGGCCCTGCGTGCGTTTAGAGTGAGAATAAAGCGGGGCCCGACCGCGGCTCGGCCGCGCCGAGACAACCTCCAAGAGCGGGGGCCACTTTTGGCCCCGCATTTTGGCCCTTTTGAGACGTTTACAGTGAAAAAAAGCGGGGCCGAGCCCGCGGCTCGGCCCGGCCTCTTTTTTTTCCACTGTAAACGGGAGGTCTAAGAAGAAAACGTGATCTAGCCTGTGATATTGTACATACACACATTCAATAAGTATGTTCAAGTATACTACAATGCTAAGAAGCAACATATATAGCCTGGGATAGTGTTGGAACCCTGTCAAACACAACGATAGAGACTTGAGAGGGATGTTGCGCATGAAAGCCGATATCACTAGTTCGCGCATTACTGCTTTTGCGACTGGTACGCACTTCAACATCACTGTAATATCTTATGTATATTCTGAGTCTAAGACGGAGAAAGAATACTTGAATATAATGTCTCGGGCACATTGTCATCTCATCAGCTCATTCACTTCATATAACACCGTAGTGGATATTCATAGTCTTAGAAGGAGTAACAAATGGGTAAACCCCGCTTTTCAGAAGGGCCGTTG